>PVJO010005943.1:0-93724 GCA_004026905.1 Hystrix cristata
GACTCTTACCTACAAGGCAGGACCATCTTGCTCATGCCTCCTGGTAGTTCCCGAATGGAAAAACAAGGAGATGAAACCAGCCAAGAAATTCAAAATCAGGAGATGAAACCAGCCAAGAAATTCAAGATGAAATTAAAGTTATCTGTGATCAGTACCCACAACAAGAAATGCCAACCCTCAAGGTTTTAGCGTGTTTATTGCCGCTGTAATGCATTTCTGTTGTGTTGCAGGAAGAAAACGACAACAAGGTGGTAGGAGTCCCAGGCAGAAAAATGGTTACTCAGTCATCCCTCACCCAGTTGCTTACTTTGTTACTTTGTGGCAAGTGCCAGGCCAGGAGCTGGGAAAGCAGAAGCTAGTGCGTTAGTGTACAGAAGTGAAGATGAAGAGTGCGTAGAAAGAGGCCTTGTCTGTCTACCACACTGCAGAGCAACATGTTTTTCTCTTGTAAGTGTTCTGGGTGGAGCTCAGGCTCAGGTAGCAGCTTTCCTTCCTGCTCCTTTCATCTGGGGCTCCTTCATCCCCTAACGTTTCTCCCCATCTGCAGCTAGGCAAAGAAGCATCAAGAGCACAAGGAGCAAGTGTGTGGAGTTTTTATGGCCAGGACACGAAACAGCCATATCACTTCATCTCTGTCAGAGAGAACTGAGCTATGTGGCCAATCTGTGCTGCAAGAAAGGTTGGGAAACACAGTTTAGCTTTGTGCCCAAAGAAGGGGAGAAGAAATATTTCTGGACAGCTAGTGATGACCTCCACAGGGCAACCCAGGTGATAGACCACACTATAGGAAAACCAAGAAATGGTGCACACGGAGGAAGAACCTTTGAACACATCGAGGTTGGATGTTGGGGTGAGGGGTGTGGAGTGCACTGCCCTGTTCTGACCAGTTACTGGGAAGACCGTGATGTTGAGAAGGAAGGATGGCAGCATCCACAGAGAGTTGGCATCCACAAGCACACAGTCTTCTTCGGTGTAGAGAGAAAGCGCTGTTGGCCACCCAAGAACAGTGTCGCCAGCGGCAGTCCTTCTTCATGGCACTCAGGAGAACTTCCTGACCTACTTCAGACTGGTCCAACCATGGACCAATCCAGGTTTTGCTGAATATGCTCCCGCTAGGCCCTCTGTTGGGCAGATGGCACCCACTGATGTTGAAGGGAAGCTCTACGGGGGACATGGAGATGGCATGTCAGTGCTCAGGACATCTGGTGACCCATCATCTCTCAAGCTCACATGGAAAGCTGTTGGATCATTTATATCTGAATGCTGATATTTAAACTTACTGTCTACAGGGTTCTAAAATGGCACCCAAGATCCCCATGCTGTACACTCTGTGTGGCGTTCTCACCCTGAGAGCTGTGGGACCTGTTAGTACAGTGGAGAGGGCCTCCCTTTAGTTAGTTCACATGCAGTGGCGAAGGTGCTGTGTTATGGCTTATATTTTCAACGTCCCCCAGAGGCCTGTGTGCTGAAAGGCTTGGTCACCAGACTGTGTCACTGTTGGGAGATGATATAGCCTTTAGGAGTTGAGGCCTTGTGGGAAGAATTTAGGTCACCAGGACCCTAGGAGGGTTCCTTGGAGAGGTTGCTGAGGCCCAAAACCCTCTCTTTCTTCTCTCATTCTCTCTCTGTCTTTCCAGCCACCATGAGGTAAGCAGCTTTGCTCTACCATCATGAAGTGCTGCCTTACCACAGGCCCAAGTGACAGGGCCAAGCAACCATGAACTGAAACCTCTGAAACTGTGAGTCAAAATAAACCTTTCATCCTCATAAACTGATTAATCTCAGGTATTTGTTATATCCTCAGCAATCTGACCAACACATGCTGGTGGTCACTCCCATGACCTTACAGTACAGAAGGCTCTGTCATCGCAAACTGGAGAGGGATTCTCATGCTGGGTTTGGAAAAATCTGCTGCCATGTTGAGAGGGGACCCCTAGGAGCAGAGACTGACCACAAATGAGAGCCGGCAAAAAGCAGCACAGGGGCTTGCAACTCAGTTTCTGAAAGAACTGCATTTTTCCAGCAACTGTGGGGGTTTGGAAGAACCCAGCCTCCCATAATATTACAGCCCCTGTCAGGGCCTTGGCTTCAGCCCAGGGATCTCAGCCAATTGGTGCCTGGACTCCTGACCATGGACACGTTGATGTCAAAAATGTGTGTTGTTTAGGTCGCTAACTTTGCAGTAATTTTTTACACAGCAATAGAAAACTAATAGAGTATAATTGAGTAAGTTACTTAACTTCCCTGAAACTGTAGTTTTCTTGTTTTGTTGTTGTTGCTAATTTATAAAAAGCACATTCCTTCTAGATTTATTGAGATAATGTATCCAAAAGAGTTTTATAAATTATCAAGTCATTAACGCTGGTGAAAAGAATTTATTAACAATAGGCAGCAACTTAACAAATTAACATGGAAGAGAAAAACAGGAAATAAAGCATTTGTCTTTAAAAAGTATCTAATTAGTGCTTATTTTTAGAAATCAGACTGGTCTTCCCTGCTATTTAATGATTTATGTTTTTCCTCCTTAGCAATCAGAGTTAGCACGGGTGTCTGGTATGAGAATCAGCGTGAGCCAGGAAATGTTTCTGAGATGGATTGCATCGTGTAGGTGCAATTTCTACTTAAGAAGTAGCTTCAGGAAGATTCTGCACATGTTTTGCCTCCAGTTATCTTAAATTCCACATCTTCTTGCTGGAGTTGCCTTTGCAGTGAAAATAAGAACTGGCCTAATGACTTAAAGATAAGACAGAGTCAACAGAAACCATCGGTGTCATTGGGACGGATTAGTTGCATGGCCTTTCAATTTGTAAATCCCTCCAAGGGTATGTCTGTTTCACTGGGTATAAATATGGATACAAAGTAATTTGAAGAATTTGGAGGGACAGGCAGGAAGAGAATATTGTAACTGAGAGTCAACAGTAGGGTTTTGTTTTGTTCATGAAAATCAAAGAAATAAAAATCCCCATCACTGCTCTTAAGGAATGTGTAATTTTTATTAAGCATTCAAAATGGCCCCAAACCTTGGAAAATATTTACAAAACAACTAACCAATAACTAGTCAAGCTGTATTCAAGCTAAAGCTGAATTACTTTGAAATTATACTCAGTATTACGAAACCTTATATTTGCATATGAATTTTTGGCATTCAAATTGCTTTAATACATACACACCTATTTGAATGACTAAAAATTAAAATACACTGCTATTGGGATTGTAATATAGTACAATCACTTTTGAAAATAGTTTGGACGTTTCTTGAAAAACTAAACATGTCCCTATAGTACAACCCAGCTATTCTACTCCTGGAAATTTACCAAAGTGAAGTGAAAGAGTAAATTTCTACAAAAATTCACACACAGATATTCAAAGCAACTTTATCTGTAACAATCCCAAACTAACAATCTGAAAGGTGGTCCCTAGGTAACTACTACTCAGAGGTAAGAAGGAATGAACTACACATTAGTACATTCCACAACATGGATGAATCTCAAAATAATTATGTTGAGTGGAAGAAACCAGTCAGAAAAGAGTATATACAATATAATTTTGTTTATATAAAGTTCTAGAAAACATAAAGCTGACAATATAGGAGGCAGAGGGAGGAGTGGAGCAAACTTCTGGGAGCAGGGCTATGCTCATTATCTGGCAGGGTGATGGGCACAGGTGAATCTACAGGTCAAAACACCAGCTCCCCACGAGGAATGTGATCATTGTGTACTGCAAACGTGTACTGATAAAAAAAATAAAAGTTAAAAACAATGTCAGTGTATGCTAAATATGTACAACATATTTTATGTCAATTGTTTATAGTAAGGTAAGAAAAATAGTTTTCTCACGCATGATCAAAGTTCGATTCTCATGATAAAATTCTGAAGCTGTTAGGAAAAATACTAATTTCATCTTTCAGATGAGAGAGCTACAGTTTCCAAGGAGAAACATAAATTTCAAAGGATTTAAGTGAGGACCTTGTCTAGTCCAGGAATGTGTTTGCTACCCAGAGCTGCCTCTGTGAGTTCTGACGATTAAGAAGGCGTCAGACAATCCTCACTTGATTCCACATCTCTTGGGGCAGTGGCTGCTCTGTAGGACTGGCTCGCAAAGTGCGGCCTGCTGACGTCTGGGGATCCTCAAGGCTTTCTGACCTCCGGACAGTAAGATGATAAATTCACATTGTTTCGTGCCTTTGAATTTGTAGTGATTTGTAACAGCAGCAACAGAAAACTAATACAGGGTCTTCAATCATTTTTAAGACCAAAAAGTGTCCTGAACCCAAAAGTTTGAGAATCACCACTCGGTGGTAACCTGAAGACAGCTTTGATGCAGTCAGATGTGGGCAGAGGAGAGGGGCCCCTGTTCCAGAGGGGTCATTAAGATCTAATGTCCTTTGGAGCCCCAGGGTGACCCTCGGCATCCTCAGAGAGCCTTCGGGACGTGGCACATGGGAAGAGCTCCTTAAATAAACAGATTAATGCATCAACAACCATCTTATTCATTGTCACTTAAATGTGCACTTAAGACAGTAGCAGGACTTATGGGACTCCTACTCAGTTCCGGACACTTTTAGGCCATTTAACTTATACTGTCTTTATTCCATATGACACTGCCAGTTATGTGCCGTGTGGCCAGGGATTTGTCTGAGTCACACAGCAAGTAGCAGAGCCAGACATCAAATTTATACCAGTGGGGTCCTGACACCCATATCTTTTCCACCATGACCTCTGTGGATTCATGTGAATTTGCCCACTAACAGGAACTAAGCTACAGGTGGCATTTATGTCTTACATCATGTTATTTTATCTGGCCAGCAAATAAGCACAAACCTCATCACAAAGACAGGGCTGAGTAGGCGCAGGTAGATAGATAGGAAGGGTGAGTGGTGAGATCGCCCGGTATCACATCTTCCGCGTCGACAAAAAACCTCAGGCAATTTATTCCAAAAAGGGACTTGTTTTCCTGTGGATGAGTTTATTCCCCTGAGATTTTAAATGAAAGGAATAAACAGGTTTAACGTAAGAGAACCACATCTCAGTCATTTGTACCTCTGCGGCAGGCATTATCTAATACAATTTCCCAGAAATTGTTATCATTATCACTTGTCTTTTAGATGTGGCACAGCACTCAGAATGGAGTGTTACCATGGTGCCTCTGATCTTTAGCAATTTTTCTTTTCTGTTCTGCTCTACTTGGTAAATATTTTTCTGACTTTGCTCTTCAGCTAAAATACAACAGTAGAGGAGTGACCAGTCCCTTAATGACCTTTAGCAGTTTCTTCACTGTCGGATGGCTAATAAGTTAATTAAGCTTCTTGTTAATTAACTTTAATAATTAGCTTCAATGTGGCCCTACCAAATGGTTATTACCTTGGCCATGGACAGTTAACTTAGCCTGTCAGTCAGAATGTGGGTCCATGTTGCCAAGGGGCGTTCTGACCCGGTTGGGCACAAAATACAGGACGTTGCCAGATGCTTTTGTCTTTGGGAGAGCAGAGCTCCCGAAATGGAAGAACAGTTTGTATCCAGCCTCAACGTCCAAACTTCTGGCCTTCTCAAGGTATCTCTATTTTAATGAGGCATTGGCGGTGTGAGTCATCTTGTCTTAATTTAAATCTAGTTCCAAAAGACAGATCTGGTTTTAAAAAAATGTTGACAGATTTTAGAGGATTTTTTTCTTTTAAAGGAGCATTTCCACTTTTAGAAAGACTGACTCACACAGAAGCCATCAATGGCAAATCAGCGTCTATGTTCGGATTGCCTTTCAAGCAAAATATTTTCCGACCCCATGTTGGCTTGCCTGGTCCGTGTCTAGAGTCAGTCGCTGCCCCACAAGGGCACAGGCAAAACGAGCCAGTGAGTAATGAACTCGGGTTTGAGAGCGGCCCTGCTAATCACTTTTAGGACTGCTTGATGTCAGGCTGTGCGTGGAGAGGAGATGATACTTGTCAGCTAATTTGCCTTTTAATACTCTGAACATCCTGACTGCTCTGAGGGTTTTCCATAGCCAAATTGTCTTGCCTGTTAAATTTGTAATGTATTTAGGGAACTTCATTTTACATGTTTAGGAAAATGGCCTTGGAGTCCTACAGTACCGTCAGGAGGTCGGTGGGCCCTTTGGAACGACCGATGACGTTGCCTCAGGGTGTGGGCGCAGGCAAGCCAGACTCCTCCCCCGCTCCCTTGGAGGACTGGGTGAGGTTCAGAAGAAAAAAAGAAGAAGAAAGAAAAGAAAGAAACCCAAAATGCTGGTATTTTTAGTTCCCACTCACTCCTTGACTATGAATAGAAATATGACTGAAATTTCCACCAGTCTTCAAAGCAGACTTACCTTTAAAGCAAATGCCAAGGTTTGAAAACTCGTTCAAGGTGGAATAACATTAGTAGGAACGGAGGAGGCCTGGGGAGGGGGAGGAGGAAGACAGAAGCCGCAGGGTTCTCAGCAGGGCTGAGCTGAGGGCTCCTTCCCTGCCCCAATGCCCATGACGCCTGCAGTCCCAGAAGGCAGCACCTTCCAACCAGAGATGTCAGGTGCCCCACGCAGTGGCAGGGGCCAGCCCTGAGTACCTGTGGCCGCGGGCCTCAGGGGCTTGTCGCCCTCTCGGGGTAACTGGAGAACTTGCAAAAGCAGCCCGGTACTCAAGGAAATGACCTACAGGGCATGCTGGAGGGGATTCAGATATTCTCCTGTCACCTTACAGCACTGGGGACCAGAGCAGCCAGGGATCAAAGGCAAAGAGTGGGCGTGGGGGTGGGTGAGAAACACAGAAGATGGAAAATCAAAACCGAAAGAGGCCAAGGGGCAGACATGTACTCAGAGGCCGGAGTGGGGGGTGGGGGGATGGCTTAAAGCCCTTTCCGCCTTTAGATGTGTGTGTCCTCATTCCTGGCACAAGAGTGCCAACAGTGGGAAGCCAAACCAGGACACCAGGGCATGCCCTGCAAGCTCTCGTTACTTTGGGCCTCTTTGGGAAACCACCTCCAAGCTCATTTGAGCTGCCCTGGGAGCCTGCCAGGGACCTCTCTGGCCAATGCCATTTTCAAAACAATTTTTTGGGGGGGCCACCAATACTCAAAAGCACCAATATTGGATACAGTAATATTCCTTTCCAGGTCACAGACAGGAAAAATCATATTGTACATATTACGAATCTGGAACATATGAAAAGTTTACAGAAATCAACTAGGGCCTGTCACAAAATTTAATATACAGTCTAGCTTCTCACACTCTTAGTATCTTCTATTCCCTTGCTCCCTTGTCTTTCTAGACCCAGCCAACGAAATTCTCAATTTGGATCAGGTCTGCTGTCACCATGACTTTTTCCTATATTCAGTCTGCAGAAAATGGCACCGTTACACAGCGTGGAGTGAAGACAGATCACAGCTTCTGACTCCGGCTGAGCCTTCGGCAGCACTTTTCTCTCCCTTTCCTGAGCGGTGGTCCCCATCAGCACCTGGTCTCCTCCCTGTCACAACCCTCCTCGGAGTTCACACTCCACTCCTCTTCTTTGTCCTCTGCTCCCTTGCACCCTCCGCCAGGCAGCCGGGTCAGAACCCAGGGAGGCATCTGTATCTTCCCCTTTTCCCGAAAGCCTCCTGCATCGTCTCTGTCTCCATGGCCACGATCTGAACTAGGTCCTTATCTCCTCTTGCTGATGACTGCAATGGCCTCTGCATGGCCGTGCCTTCCTCCTGTCCCACAGCTGTGTCGGCCACCTCTTGTATCTTGCCTCCCAGCCTTTGGTCCTCCTTGTAAATGAATGAGGGCTGTGGCAATCCATCAGCTCAGTGGGACTCAGGTTATCAGGTTATCTGCAAGGAGACGGGATCCATGGTACCTTGGGACAGCGCTTGACAGAGACGGATGGCAGCCGTGGAGCAAGCCCTCCTGCTGACACAGGGGTGACTACCTCAGCAATTCTCTCTTGTGTTGGTTCCCCCCTTCCAGCCCTGTTATTATGATCCCTTGCCAAAGCAAAGTGTCTACACCAGCAGCTGTCTCAGCCTCCAAGTTCAGTACAAAGGCAAATAAACCCGGATCCCTTCCCTCTGGGGCTCCTAGTCACAAAGTAGAAACGGACCCATTTTCAGACAAACACAAAGCACGGTGCCCTGGGCAGGCATTTCATACACATGGCCTCCGATGGTTGCCCTGTGGAGGGTACACAACTTGGTCTCTGAGGATCAGAGAAGCGTCCTCTGCTGGGTGAGAAGGTGGACGTGGCAGTGGGCATGTGACCCAGCAGGTGGGGCCATGTGAAATTAACTGTTACCGAACGAACACATTTCATCTCCTTAGAAATCTGGATTTCTTCATGAAGAAGGAAAGGAAAACGCTCCGTACAGCATGCTTTATTCCATAATATACTCTCTGGCTCACTCATATTTTAGGCTAGTTAATTCCCACATGACAAGATTGTTACACACCTCGCAGGGCTGGTTACTTAGTTGGTGTGTATTGGAGTATTTTATGGCAGTTTTGCAAGTGGGAAGATGACTTTAGGGAGAAGAAAAACCCCGCTATCTAGTGAATCATCCTGAGCACTAGGGGATTCACCATCGAAGGCAGGCAAGCTGGCGGCATATTGAGATGAGCGAGGAAGCCTCCCCATGTGCCTGCGGCCTCTCCCTGGGAGGGGCACTTTCTAGACGAACGAGAAGCTAAGCAGCCCTGCCACACTGGTCCTTAACAGCAGGGGTTGTGCCAAGTACACAGCATCTGGCCTAGTGAGTTTCCAGATTTCCCCCAGTAATGTGGATCTGTTACAGTCCAGTCAGAAGTTGCAGCCATCACTCTCCCGCACTGGTGCACACCATGCTCTCTAGAGATGAACTCAGTTCTTACCTCTCACCCTGTTTTCTGAGTTACTTCTCGCTTCTCTGATCAGGGAGTAACAAAAATGTTCAAAAAAAGATGAAAGAAATTTATAAGTACATTAGGCCTTACCACCTTACTTTCACTGCTCCATTCTGTCTTTGGTGGTATTGACATTCAAGACGGATAAGGAACATAGTTCTCTTTCTTTCTTTTTGAAAATTTTGTCCTTTCTTTTATTCTGACTGCACTCGACACCATGTGCTCTCTCCCACATATGTCTGTGTGCTATGATCTGAATATCCACCCCCTCATTCCTAGGTTGAAACCTAAGGCTCAAGGTGAGGGTACTGGGAGGCGGCTAGGCCACAGGTCTCTGCTTTTGTGAATGGATTTAATTCTCTTACACCAGAAGCCTGAGGGAGATTGTTATCCCTCTGTTACCTGAGGACAGAGCAAAAAGGAACCATCATGTGGAAAGGGATGTCCAGACACCAAACCTGCTGGCAACTTGATCTTACACTGTTCAGGTTCCAGAACAGTGTACCAGAAACTTCTGTTGCTTATAAATTTCCTAATCTAAGGTATTGTGTTACAGCAGCTCACATGGCCTAAGACACCATGTTTGAAACATCACAGAGTTATGCAGTTTCAGGGTGCTCTGTGGCAACACATCAATTAGGAAAATAAAATTTTCTTTCTCATCCTTTTTTTCTGTCCTAGTTTGCGTCTAGATAAAAGCATGTTGAATAACTATTCCTAGGCTATACGTACTTTAAAAAATGCAGTTTTATATTCTGAATAGTGTTTGAAAAAGACATCCCCTTTTCGGGTACTCTTTACTTAGTCAGAAGGCAGAACTTAACTTCCCTCCTCTTGAGGGTGATCTGCGCTTTTGTACTTTGTGATTCATTTCTTGTGACTAGAATGTGACTGGTGTGACTAGGTCATAAAAGATACCGCCACTTAGTCCTTGCTTTTTCTCTCCAATCATTTGCTTAGATGGGCGCCAGGTGCCACATGAGATGCTCAAGCAGTCCCCCCACAACACCTCTGGTGAAGTGTGTGGCGAGTGTCCACAGAAGCGGACTTGCTGGCATGGGCCACGCCTACAGATGTCTGCACCCGCGGGCAGCACCCTGGCTTGAGGGCAAATCCACCCAGCTAAGCAGCTTCTGGATTCTTACTCACAAAAACAATGTGGGATATTGAACACTTGTTGTTTTAAGCAGCTAGCTTTAGGGTAATTAAAAACACAACAATAGATAAATAATGCATACCATAATCAAGTTGTATTCTGTAGGGGATTGAAAGGATAAGGTAATGTCACTCTGTCATGTCAGAGTGTCCGAGGCTATTAAAAAATGACCAAGGACAGGGGCTTAAGCAAATAGGAAATAGAAGATTATTAACAAATAAGCAAACAAACCAAAAAGATAAATACTTAGTGTAAAGGCCAACATAATTGCAACAGTTGAACCTTAACCCTGGTCCTGAGCTTCGTAGTAGCCACAGTAGAGGGCAAATTTAATAAGTTCTCTAGCATCTATCATTGGAAGGGAAACAAAGCCTTTCCTAGTATTGAACTTTAAAATAAAATTCTCTGTGGTCTTTAACATAGATGTTGATCTAGGTAAAACACAAGGCTCTCGGTCATACTTCTGAAGAAACTATGTTAGCAAAATTCACTTAGCTTGTCACTTGTTTTCTTTAGTAAAGGAAGTTAGAGAGTGATCGGGCTTAGTATAATTGTGCATTACAGAAAACAAAAGGAAAAGCTTTGACCTAAGTGTAGTGAGGGTTTTTGAAACTGGAAATTGATGAATGTTAAAAGTTTTTGATCTGAGCTTTTCTTTCTCTTTTCTGTGTATATACATATAAGTATTTATATATTATATATCATGAAAAAACTATAGTATATAAAGAAAGCACTTAGGCAGCAATTTAAAACAGGCAAGTTTATCTCTCTGGTCATGTTTCAGGTCTTGGTTTTGGGTTCTAAATTCTTGTGCCATCTCAGACTTCGGAATCTGAATCTTCCAGTAAATCCCATCACATTCCACCCATTCTTGACCTTCTGGGAGCCTCACGGCGCCCCTGGCCTTTGTTCAAAGTCCGACCGAGAGGAATGCGCTGTGGTAGCTGGGCTGCAGGGGCTGTCCAGGGACCTCCTTGCTTATGTCAAGTCTTCAGCGAGTATTGTAGGGGACCGTGTCACGCAAGAGGGCTTGCTGCAGCATGGCAGGGTAGCCTCTGACACGGACCAGGGTGGAGCTGCTGGCTGGGCTGGCCTGAGGCCAGGGAGGGACCTGGGGTGTGACATGTGAGGAGACATCGCCCCCCACCAGCACACACACACAGAGACCACTCTCAGCCCTGCAGACATTTCTGTGATGGCTGAAAATATGAGCAGATTCGTGAAGATGCTTAGCACACTGCCTGGAAGTAGTAGGTTGCAATTAATGTTCGTTTTCTTCCCTCTGACTTCCTTTCTCTTCTATCTTTTCCTCTCGTCCTTCTTGCTTCTCTCCTTCTTTCCTTCCTTCTTCCCCCCGTTCTGTGGCATCTGAGAAGCAGGGCTGCTGTGTCTCGAGTTCTTTCCTTGAGGCGTGGCTCTGCTGCTTCCTCTTCCGGATGCCGGCCTCCCTGCACCTTGTGTACCTCCAGCCCGTCCTCTGTGTCTTAGGATGCCCACACTTTTGCTCACCACCCTGATGGGGGCAGATTCGCTAGTATCCACTTCCACTGCATTGTATATCTCTCCCTTCTCATTCTTACCACAACGGTCACTTTATATTCTTTGTATGACTACTTGATTAAAATAAAATGTATATTTACAGTCATCCTTTTGTATCTGCTGGGGAATTGTTCCATGACCACCATTTCATACCAAAATCTGAGGGTGCTCAAGTCTCTATATAAAATAGTGTATATTTGCATCTAACCCATGAGCATCTTCCATATACTTCAAATCATCTCTAGATTACTTCCAACACCCAGTACAATGTGAACGCTGTGTAAATAGGAAATAAGGATTTCCACACATGTTCAGCTCAGATGTGATTCTCTTTATGAATACTTCTTATAGTTGGTTGAATCTGTGGGTGTGGATCCTGAGGATATGGAGAGCTGTGACTTATGTCTGGTTGCCTTTATATTTTCTGTGTTCAGGACAGTGCCTGGGACAGCAGGCATCCATAATCATTGGCTGGATGAACCAATGAATTGATGGATAAAGTCTAGTTCCCTGGTTTGGGTCACGTGTAAGCCAGTGAACTCGTTTCTGTGTGATGAGGATGAATTTCTCCCCTAGTAGGGTTTGCTTAGCATTAAGGAAACTGTGGGCATTCTGCCTGCTGGGGGCCAGACACCAGGGGACCAGAGACGCTGCCTCTTCGTGGTGAGCACAGGAGAGGGCAGCGCCGGACTGGGTGGCCTCAGAAAGAATCACAGATGTTCCTGGGTCTCCCTTACACTCACTGGATACCTGCTTTCTAGGGTTGCCATGACAATATACCACAAAATGCTAGCTGAGTTTCTACAGAGAAAGAGGAATTCTTGAGAACAAAGGTCACGGGGAGGAAGAGGGGTGGGGTCATGGCCTCCCAGCATGCACATTGCCTGCTCCCTCCCTTCCATCTTGTCTCAGCTCAGCCATCTCCTGCTCAGATGGGCCCTCCTATCACCAGGTTGCGAATAGATGCTCCCCAGCCCTGCACTCCTGTGCCTCTAGGACGCCATAGCTCTTATCTACCGTAGTGGACTGACTGTGGTCACCTTGAGCAGGAACGCCCAGCTGGACTGAGTTGATGTGGTTCTGGGTGTAGAAGATCCACCTGAGGATTGTTGCTGACACAACATAAGGGAGAACGGGAGCAGAACATGGTGGCCGGCTGTTTCCCAGGAGAAGCTCTGCTGCTGCTGGTTCTCCCGAAGACGACTCAGTCCCTTCAGGGGAGCGCTGGTCCTCATCTCCACAGTGAGTGTCGCACCCTGGCTCCAGTGTAGATTTCTTCAGCCTTTTAGTGCAGACACGTGTGTACATGGGACACTGCCGTGGGCTCCCAGCCCTTGATTGGATCTTCCAAGTTTCCACGGCATAGATAGATGTTCTGCACTATTTCTGCTTCTGGCTTGTGTATGTGAATGTTGTAACTTGTAAATGTCCTGTATTAAACCTGCTGTCTTGCAAACCATTGACTATAGGAAGGTAGTACTCCTATGCATCTGTTTTCTCTATGAGAATATAAGTCCCACCATGCAGAGATGTTTGCCAGCTCTTAGATGAGCACCCAGCACATACTAGCACATTGTTGAATGAATTAATGAACAAACTCTGGTACTGTAAGCTCTGACTCAAGAAGAGGTGGCCTGAGGGTCAGGGACAGAGACTTCCTGCCCTTTTCTAGACTTCCAGTGATCATTCAGCCACATGTGAGTGGTCCACTCAGTGCACCATCAGTCTGGCTCACCAGTCCTGAAGTTGGTGGAGCTGCCCCAGGCCGGGCCATAGGTGGTCCATCCCAGCTGCAGGACCAGCAGCTCTAATAACTAACACTGATGCCATTTGCATCAGACCATTTCCATTGACAATAAAGGCATCCCCAAAGCCCTGTGGGGTACAGATTATTATTATTCCCAGAACGGAAGCAGGAAGAGGTCAAGTAACCACTCTGAAAACTACACAGCTAATAAGTAGCAAGTCTGGAAATGGGACTCAGACCTGTCTGCTCTCGCTGCAAGCTTTCATCTCTTTTTTGATCTGGAAGGTATTTTAAGCTGTGTCAGGGCCTGCTCACCAGATGGCTTTTTAATCTCTCTCCCGTTGCTACATTATTAATCTCTAAATTGTTTAGTGGAGAGAAGCACTGGTACATGGGAGAGGCTTCCTAGAAGAGTGGTGACATTTCACGTGGGCCTGGGAGGGCGGCACAGTTTGAGTGCAGGAAGGAGAGAGAGAAACACACAGAGCTGGGGAGCCACACTGGGATCCATCAATATGGCAGCTGCCATCCTAGGAAACAGACACGTCCGTGTCACCCATGGCACAGGGCTGCAAACCTGAGGTAGTCAAATATTTAACTGGTGGTTGCTTCCTGCTATTGTCTGCTCAGAAAGGGAGAAAGAACTCCTGGTGATCATCCATTTTCTGCAAATCCATCACCCACTGGATTTAGATTTTTTCCAGAAAGTGGTGGATGCTTCAGGCAGAATTCTGCAAGAAGCAAAGCCCTGGATCCCGGAAGCTCTCCCCAGTGTGCTCATTCCACAGAACACGTCATGCTAAGCCCAGGACAGGCAGCTGCCACCTGCCCTTTGAATTTGCTGTGTGGAAGGGCTGATAGAGTTGATGTGGCTCTCCAGTCCCCGCAGCTCCGCAGGGTGGTGTGGATAGTGCCCTCAGATGAGTAAAGTCGAGGGAGGCTGGAAGTCTGGAAAGCTAATTTATTCTGCCAAATATAAAGCATTTTGAACTTGCTCCACCCTTCCTATTTTCCATCTGTCTTATTATTCACCACAGTAATATTTGGGCACTTTGAAAAGAGTGGTATTTTAACATGAAGCTATTCCAGGAAGAAGGAAAAATATCCTCATTTGGCATACACCAGTCATGCAAATTAGCCTAAATAAAAATAAGACTAAAGGCAACTTAGATTATTATTGTACTTTTCCAGGCTCCTGCCAGTCTCTTCTGTCAGCTGTAGCATCTTTCCATCCTGGGCAAGATGTGAGGCTTACATTTCAAGGCAGATTCATGCTAAAGAACCTACTCAAAAAGAATGGGCATCAAAGATCTCTTGCTTGAGTTATGTTAGAATCAAGCCCGTGAAGCAACACAATGTGCCCATCACAGGACTTCCAGAAGTGTATTCTGGCTGGGATGCTGTCTGGCTCAACAGAGACCAGTCTATCCAGGACTTTGACGTTTGCTTGGTTTGTTCCTTAAAGAGGTCCCTTTAAGTACGGGGGGGGGGGAGGTGCGCGCGTGCACGTGCGAACGTGCTAAGGACCAGTGCTGTGCAAACAGTATGGAAACACGTTTGTTTTCTGCAGAAGAGGAGAATGCAATATTTCTGTTATCCCTGGCAAAGGAAGCCTTCAATGAAAGGTTTCCAGATCATCATTTTCATGCCACTGAAGCAGTGAAGCTGATTCTCTACATTTGTACCTCTTTCTTTTCTCCCCTTTCTTTTCTTTCTTCTCCCATTCTTACTATGCTTGCTTTCTCTCCTTACCTCGTGTGTTTGTGTCTCATGTTTATTCTGGGCTCCAGGGTCGCCCAAACTGGAAGCCATGGGGAAGTCCAGAAGTGAGGCCAAATTCCATGGCAATTCAAGACAACAGTTGGTAATTGTGATTATTAATTTCCTGGATTCATGGCTGAAATGGCTTCGTTGGATAGAGACTCAACTTTTCCTCTCAACCTAGTTATATTTGTGGAGAGTTCTGGAAGTTTTCAGCCTGCTATGTTCATTCCAAGGGTTTATTTCAATCAAACATTAACACAACTGGGAGAACATCTTTACTAGACTGACCATAGAGCAGACAGCATGTCACTAGAGACACTTCACATCTGTCATTTGAAAGGTCACAGGATGATGGTTGTACATACCCAACTGATCTCTGATTTGTTCAGGTGGAATTTGCCATGCTACATGAAGTCAACAATGTAGTCTTTTGAACTTTTTTCAAAGTTTCCTTCCTTCCTTCCTTCCTTCTTTCTTCCTTTCCTCATCCCTTCTTCCTTCTCTTCCTTGCTTTTTCCCCTCTCTTTCTCCTTCTCTTCCTTCTGTTGAGAACATGATCCTACAATCTATTTTTCATGTAGGAAATGTTTTACTGAAGGAACATGTCAAGAGATATATGGAAAAGTGTTGAGCTGTTCCATTTACAAACTTAGTTTTCCAGTTAGGTAAGATAGCAGGGAGGACAGTAACAAGATTTCTGAAGTTTTTGTTTACAAGCACAGTTTTCAATTTCTTATTGTCTTATATGAATGTTTTAAGGGCTTCCTCATCAATGATGCTTTTCTTATTTTTCTCAAAGAGTTTTATTTTCTCTTCATCTTTCCCCTTACCTCAAATTCTCAGTCTTTGTAGTAGATCAGATGCCGGTGCTCAGCCATGTGGTTGATTTGTATCAAAAGCCTCAATACATTGCAGTCTTTGATCTAGCAATTCTACCTAGAGCTATTTCTTTACATTGACATGTACAAAGATTTATGTATAATGTTGACTATCATAACATCAGAAATGAGATGAAAATTGGAACATTAAGACATTTGTTGAATGAATTATGAACATTGGTGAAATGGAATATCATGCAGTCATTTCAAATGATGTAAAAGATTAAAGACAGGGGAAATGTATTATTTAGAAGAGACAAGAAGATAGTTATAAATACTTTGCCCTATTTTGTTAAAAACATGTGTATGTGTTTTTAAAGAAGAGACTATTAGTATATACATCAATATAAATAATGATTGTCTCTGAATAATAGGGCTAGAGATAATTTTTAAGGTTTTATTGTTTTTGCTCATCTATTTTGTGATTTTAATTTTTTTGTATTTGTATCTTCTTGTATGTATATGTATATAATGTAATTTAAGCTGTATTTTTCAAATAAACTTTATCCTCTTATTAACATAATTTTCTACTTCTTCAAAGATCAAGATTAAATTAAGGACAGAATCAGAGAACCTGTTGGGAGTGCACAGTCAAGCCATAATTGGTAGTTTGTAGAGTTCAAACGTAAGCTCTGAAAATGGTTTGGGCAGGAGGAGGACAGTAGAAATGGCTTGGAAAGAAGGGAAGAGAAGAATGAAAGAGAAGACGCAAAGAGCTGGGTTTTGCAGATCTTGGTTGATCTTTGGGTCTATAGTGCTCTTTCACATAGCAGGGGATTGGGGGGTCAAGGGAGCAAAAGACAAGTGACTGCAAAGTCTGGTGTAGGGAATGCACAGAGGGTTTCTCTTAGGAAAGCCTGAAAGAAAATACTGAAAGAGTACTGCCAAGGTAGGATAGTGCCATGGGGTCTGCGGTGGTTTGCTTCTTTGGAGACATAATGCCTATAGGACCAGTGTTGAGGGCCAGATTTCTGAAGGGACAAGAGATCTAGATTATGGGGAGTTACCCAAGACCATTGCCAGGAAATTGGCCCAGCGATAGACAAAATTAACCAAGAAAGCCCACTGATGTTAAATTACGGTCTTCTCTTTAGGTTGGAAGTGAATGCTCTCTGATCGATTCCTGCCTGTGACAGAACCTTGGACTGGGCCATGAACAGGACACCAAAGGGAGACAGGTCAGTGGCTGTCAGTTTTTCAGAATTATGTGCATTTTGGAGGAGTTTGTTGAAGAGCAATGAAACTGTAATATTAGCTGAGAACGTGGATTAGAGAGAAAGTTTAAGACATAATTGTAATGATTTCATCTAATATCTGAAAGAAGAAACAAGACAGCACAAGCTGACCCCTACCTCACAGATGAAAGAGAGTAAAACAATCTTTTTGAGGAGCAATAGGAGAAAAATAAAATCCAGAGATTTAATTTAACAGAGAGTTTAGTCATTTTGGGAATGTCAAAAAGCACCCAAAGAGAAGCAAAAATTCTGACAATGGTGAAAAAAGGAAATAAATTCTCTACATATTGGAATCTCACTGACCCAAATCCTAAATTAATCACAGAGTTTACACTTAGGGAAAAACATTTAGCCCTAGCAGAGAATTCTTGGCAGAATAAACCATGAGTCTGATCTGGTGCAGCAATTCCCACATGTTTATCTGTGTTTAAAAACTTCGGGTGCCTTGAAAGTCAGCTCTGTTGCCACACCCACAGTTTTGAGTGACAAGCCTGAGTGCTGTTACATTCTCAGCCATCAAAGAACTGTGCTTTCATGCTCGGTATAATCCTCTTTGAGTAGCGGCACCAGCTAATGTTATACTGTGGGAAGAATTTTCAATCATGGAAGAGGAAGATCAAAGAGGTTTTCTGTGATTATGCTTCCTTTTTGGATAAAGCTTCTTTTGACAAGAAAATTAAATACACCAAAATATATCCAATTCACTTATTTATTTGTTGTGGTCATCAGATTTCCATTGCTGTGACAAAATACCTGAGAATAACAACTTAAAGGAGGAAAGGTTTATTTTTGGCTCATGATTTCAGGAGTTTCAGTCAATGGTTGGCTGACTTCATTGCTTTAGACTTGTGGTAAGGCAGAACATCATGGTGGAAGGGTGAGAGAGAGGAGGAAGGGAGGAAGAGGAGGAGGAGGACAAGCCAGGGATAAGATATACACCTCTAGAACATGCCTCCCTCCTACCATACACACTGTGCTGCTTCCACCAAAGTAGCCCCCCTCCAAAGTTTCCACCACCTCCAAATAATGCCATTGAATTATGACTCCATGGGTGGATTAATCCATTGATGAGATTAGAGCCTTCATGATGAAATCACTTTCTAGCTCTGAACACTGCTGTGTGGGGGACCAAGCCTTCGACACCTAAGCCTTGAAGGGACATTCTAGATTCAAATTATAACATTTGTATGTTTATACAGTCAATAAGTGGTTATGGAATATGTGTTACATGCCAGGCACAATGATAGGGTTAAGGATAAAGAGTGAAACTCAACTCCTGCCTTCAGGAAGTTCATAGTCTAACCAAAACTACTTACTGATCGGGTGCTATTTTGAAATGTACCACTAAGATCAATATGTTAAAAAGTGGAACTGATTTCAGAAATTTCCCCAAATGAATAAATATTTTTACTGATTCTTCAAGATCTCTGAGGTATCATTTTCTTAACATCAATTTGTTTCCCAGTGAAGTTGGGCTGTCTTCCACTTGTCCTTCCTGGACCACTCTCCACTCTTCTCCACCCCTCTGTGCTGGTGGCCGGCCTGCATCCCTCTGGCTTTCAGCTGGCTCCCACGAGTGAGGAAGAAGGAGGACGGGAGAGGGAAGAGTGTGATTGGGGTGTTGCTGCCCCAGTTTCCTCCCTGCCTAATCGCTCTACAGAGACACTAGTAGGGAGCACTTTGCAAACACAACCTTTGATGCCTGACAGTGGCACCCTTGCTTATCACTGCCAGTCGGGCACTGTATTATCCCCTTTTGGTTTCCTAAATCCAGCTCACACCTTTGAAATAGTCCCTGCATTTTAAACTTTCCTCAAATGACCTCACTTGACTTATCATCTCTTTCATGCTTTCCTGATAGAGTGGGAAAGGCCTTCTTTATTAAAAGATAAACAAAACATTATGGTTTAAATAGAAAATGTCCCCTAAAGATTCATACATTACAGGCTAATCCCCAGTGCAGGAGATTCAGAGGTGGGGCCCAGAGATATGATTGGATCATGGCAAGGCTAACTCATCCTTGGCTAAGTCCTTTGCTGAGTTCACAGTTGAATGGGCTATTAAGAGGTGGGGCCCAGTTGGAGGACGCAGATCTCAGGAGATGTGACTTTCAAGGATACATCTCATCTGCCTCCTCCCCCACTTCATTCTCTCCTTCTGGTTTGCCATAGGTGAGCAGTTTTCCTCTGTATTGCCCTATCTGCCATGATGTTCTGCCTTACCTCAGGCCCAAAGCAATGGAACAAGTTGACCATGGACTGAAACTTCTCATACCATGAGTCAAAGTAAATCTTTCCTCTTTTAAATTGTTGTTCTCAGGTATTTTGTCACAGCAACAGCACACTAACACATAAAGAATATATTCTGGATTGTAAGCTGACTAACACACAAAGAATCTATTCTAGATTGTTTCTGGGACCAGTATAATGGGATGATTGGAGAAGTCTTTAAATCATCTTTGTTTATCATTATTCTTGTTATAATATGTAAATCAGTAAAATTTTATGAGATATCAGTAGATCAGTAGATTTTAAAGCATTTCTGTCTTGTATATGTCACCATCCGGGAAACTCATATTCTTGCTTTCTCTGTATCATTGCCAGATTGGCAACCAACTGTCCACAGCTGGTTGGTTTTTGGAGTCAACCTGGAATGAGCTCCCACAACAGATCCTGAGCTCAAGCATCAGGGAGTGGGTCTCAGAGTTCACTAGGTTCTAATCTGGTTGTGACATTGTGCTCCTCTTCTTATTCCAACATCTCTGTCAAGTCTCTCTGACAGTTGAAATCCATCATAACCAATACTCCTCTCAGTGAATGGGTGACTTTCCCCAGCTGGGGCGTAGAGACTAGGTTCTGGCTGGCTGTCTGTTCACCAACTACCAGCGCTTGGTCCACACTTCCCTGCTCTGTCTTTACACTGGCTCACATCACCCTGTGCAAAAAGAGACAGGATACTTCTATAAATGCCAACGCACTCACTTATAGGCTGGCTACTGTGTTCTAGGCACTTTTCTTGGTTCTGGGGAGACCATTTCTTACTGCATTTAGAACACAGGAATAAATGAAAGAATTCTACTCTTGGTAGCAAAATAAAGGGAAATAACTTAAATTCTCATTTTAACTCCTATTCGTTGTGTTGGTTTCTTTTCTTCCTTTTCTTTTAAATACTTTACTACATCCCTTCTTACTTGCTTTTAAAGATCATTTGCTTTCCCTTATAAGTAAAGCAATTATAATTTTTATGGACAATATCCAGCAATCCAATTCTACTACAACTCCAGAACTAGTGTTTAATTTCAAAAGCAATATGTCCAAAATCAGCAGAATTCTACTTTCAAACTCTTGCAACTTAGATTGTGAGATACAATCAGCATTTTGATCATATGTATATAATGAAGATATTTCTGTCTTTTCACTAACTATACAACTGGCTTGATTTGCTGATATGGATCTAACAATTTTTAAAAAATAAAATAGCCTATACCATAGCTTTAGTGACAGGTTGCCATCCATTTAACAGATTCTAAGGCTTTATTTAATAAAGGTTAATAAAGATGTTTTGTAAAGTTTTTATGTACTGTTTGGGTAATGATGTAGTTTGGACATTAAATGTCACCTGAAGGCCCATGTGTTGAAAACTTGGTCCCTAGACCATGGTGCTATTAAGAGGTGGTGGAACCTTTAAGAGGTGGAGCCTGGTGGAAGGAAGTTAGGTCATTGGGAGCATGCCCTTGAAAGGGACTCAAGCCCCTTCCCACCTCTCCTTTATTTCTGGCCACAATGAAGTGAGCAGCCTTTCTCCACCACCCAACCACCACCACAATGTTTCTGCCTCACCACAGGCCCAAAGTAATGGACCAACTGATCATAGAATGAAAGTATGAGCCAAAATAAAACATCCCTCTTTATAAGTTGTTTATCTTTGGTATTTTGTTATAGTAATGGAAATCTGACTAACACAGATGACAGTTTTTCTTAATTCCATAATTGATGATTTGGTTTTCATAGTGACTTGTTTTTAAAGGTAAAGATGAAAAGTACAGAAGACTTTATGGTAATTCTTTCACAAGCAAGAAGACCATATAATTAGTCTGGAGAATTTGCAGGCTATTAAAAACATCAACAAGGTTTTACTGCATCCCCTAGGATAGAAATAATGGCTTTATAAATGGGAAACTGGCGTTAGACCGAACACATCAGGAGAATCCACTTGGAAGCAAGAAGAGACAGAAACAGAAAACATGACTTCTGATTCCTGCTCCATTACTTTAATCTCAAAACACCACTCAGGTTAAGCTAAAGAGATATAATGGCGCATTTGACAGGTGCCTTCACATCAAGATTAGATAGGAACTCTGAAAGTCTAATGTTGAACCTTTCTTCCTGTCTACCGACAGTGTCACTCAAAACCTCTCCTCTCTTTCCTTGTCTCTGACTGATCATGCAATTCAGAGGCATTCCTACTGCAACCAAACACGCTCCCTGATTGAGCCTTGCTTTACATGAAACATCCTTGTGTAGATAACATGGTAACGATTCAAGTTGTGTCCCAAATGCACCATGGGGACCTCACTATTTAAAGGAACACTGAAATAAATGCCTGTGTAAAGCAGAATACCCTTTTTGTAATGTAAACAATATGAGCTTAGATAAAGCTTCCAATTTACCTAATTTTAGATTGTTGTATATTGGGTTTCATTAAAGCAGAACATATCTGAAAATGAAAATATTTTAAGCCTCAGCCCTTCGCCTACCATCATAATTTTCAAAAGTCTCATTACAATAAAACCTATTACTTTGAATAGTTAAATACAAAAATTACTTTCCAGATGTATTGAAATTTTAAAAGAAAAAAAACTATACAAATGAATGCCTTGTTTTTTCAGCTTTTATTTCAATCCTGTTTTGAAATGGCAAACAGTGTAATGACTAACATCGTGCAGAAAGTACATTGCAGAATAAAATGGTGACTGACAAAAGGGTTCTTATGGATTTTCAGGATAATAGAGGCAGATCAAAAGGAATAGGACAGGGTCTGAAGACTCCCAGCATTGAAGGACATCCACCCAAGTACTCGATGTGTTATGGTTACAACTAACAACTTTGTGGTTCTACAAAGGAATGAAAGTTAGAAGTATTAAGCACTGTATCCAAAGTCGCCTGGCTTTTAAGCATAGGTCTGAATTCAAACTCACATGCCTACATTTGAAACAAGTGCTCTTAACCCCTCTGCCTGCTATTAATTAAGCTGAGCCTTCCATTATTGATATTTGAACATTTTTGACCAACAAGGATGAATTTCTCATGGTTCAACTGAAACCACTCTATCGTACAGAAATCAAAATGGGGAGAGGGTAGCAATGATCTGAGGCAACTTGAGTCTGTTTCCTAGGACAGAGCCATGGGGCTGTTTCTCCCTCTCGTCCTGCAGCTTTTCATGCTCCTCCTACCTACTTTTAAATTTACTCTGTACAGTTCCATTTTTATTCAGGAATCTTCATGGGCTCCATCTGTCCACCTGGTCCTGTGTGAAGTGCTAGAGATACAGCCTCAGCACAGCTTGGCCTCTGCCCTGGAGAAGTAGGTGGGCTTACTTCTCATCTTCTCATTTTGTGGTGCTGGGGCTGAACCCTGGGCCTTGAGTGTGTACTTTGCTGAGCTGAAAAGTTATTTCTAGGATAGGTCCAGTTGCCTTTGCAAAGTGGGGAGGGCCATCCTGACATAGCCCAACCCACAAAAAGGAAGTGAAAGGGGCAGTCGGCCCTCTACTCATCTCTCCCACCTTGCTTTCTTTCTATCACCTCATATGGCCAGAGTCTCTTCATCCTCATGGCAGATGGAAGTCACAAAGAATATGTTAGAAGGAAATGCAAAGTCTAGATTCCAGAGTGGAATGCTGGTTATTCTTCGTCTCTCTGGTCCCTCTAAAGACTGGTTATTTGACAGCTTCGTGGAAGCCACATTTCATTGCAGTTTATTTCTTTGGAAGCTGAAACTCCATGATCTGCCTTCTGTCCTACATGCAGTATTGAGTTCTGTCTGACTCTCAGTGCTGCAAGTGTCTGCAAAGGCTCATGTGTTAAAGACTCAGTAGCCTGAGGTCCTATCAGGAAGTAGCAGAACCTTGAGGTGGAGTCTAGTGGGAGGAAGCTAGGTCATTGGATGAGTGCCCTTGAAGGGGATAGTGGGACCCTAGCCCCTTCCTGTCTCTCCTTTTGCTTCCTTGATGTCAGGAGGCAAGATGTTTCCTCCACTATGTGTTCCCACCATTATGTGCTGGTTTGCCACAGGCCCAAAAGCAATTGGGCCAAACCAAGGATCAAAACCACGAGCCAAAATAAACCTTTCCTTTATAAATTTATTATCTCAGGTATTTTGTTACAGCAACAGAAACCTAACTAGTACATCCTTAAGTAAAAAACAGTAATTTGGAAAAATATGGAAATCAGTGAGATTTTACCTACATCTATATATTCATGTGTTCATTATGGAGAGTTTACTAAAGTGATATTTTATAGGGTTTTAAAACAAACAAAAGAAGCAGTTACTCCTTCTATAATATTGCCTCATAGAACTGTAGATGACACTTCATACCTAGTGCATATGATTTCAAACACTCTCCATGTCCCTGAGATATTTTCCTTCAGAACACAGTCTCTTGAGATGTTTTAGGTTGGACATTAAACTTAGTGAGTTATTGTGATTAGTTTAGGGTAGAAAACAAATGTACCTAGAATATTCCAGGTGATTTTTGTTTGCTTAATGGAGGCATATCCTTCACTTCTGGCTGGCCCTTAGTTCTAATAAAACAACTCTCATTTATCCTGAACATTGGGGTGGGATGTCATGAAGTTGGTAATTATTAATGACAACTAATGGTTGGTAGTGATTAATGACATTTGTGAGAGCAAGATAAAAATAATAATTATAATAATGTGAAGTGTCACGAGCAAACAGTAATTGCAATAATGATTACTATTATAATAATGAGTGAGGAAATGATTTTAGGTTATTAAATCAGGAAGGATAAAGGAAGCCTACACACACACACACATATACACACACACACACACACACACACACACACACACACACACATATATATATGAATATATGATTGTGGAAAGTTGCCAGATAAAAATAATAGTCACTCATGGTTGAGGACTTAGTGTGTGCCAGGCATTGTGCCAAAGATGCAGCACACATTATCTCATTTAACCCACAGTGACTCTGTGAATAGATAGTGTTGATACTGTCATTTAACCTTGTACTAATGGGAAAATGGAGGTTTAGAACAGCTATGCAATTTGACAACAGGAATTTAACAGATGGGAAATGGCAAAAAGGAATTTAAGACCAGGTGGTTAACACCAAAGTCCATGCATTTAACTAGTATTCTATTTTAACTGAAAGTCAGAGGTTATTTCTGTTATCTAGCACAATACTGACACCTGCTCATGTGTCAAGTACCACAGTACCACAGGATCTTCCTGGCACATCTTCTTGGACACAAGGGTCCCAGCTAGTGTCGGGAGCTCCTCACAGGCCAGGGTAACAGAGACCCACTAAGGACAGGTCTGAAGAACTCCTGATGTGGAAACAGGAATCTTGGCAAAGAGGAGGGTCTTGGGTTACTCCTTGGTTTGAGTACAAAGCCTGGTAAAAATGCAGCCCCTTGGGGCTTTCTGATCAGAGCTGTGATCCAAGTCATCTGTTGCTTCTCTGTAGACATATAGTGAAATCCATTGACCATGTCTTGTATGCTTAGAAAAAGCCACGCTTTGTACATGTCTGTGTTGCCTTCAGAATCTAAGTAGGGCTGCCCCATCATCATGAATATAAATCTATTTAAAAATCAAAGTTCTGTGTCCTTGGTGATTTGCTTTAAAAGTCAGTCTCTCAGTTTCTGTTTTCAAAAGATATCAGTTAAGTTTCGTTCCGTATTTGACAATGGGATAATAGGATTGTTGGCTAATATTTCATCTAACCTGGAGTCACCGCTGCATCAAGAAAAGTCATCAGTTTTGCACTGAATTATAACAAAATCACATAGAGTTAATCCTAAGACACACACTTACTCCTAAACCTGTGGTGAGCATTGTTCAATACTTGATGATTCTACAGGCACTTCAGGGTTTGAAGATACCTTGGGGTCATCATTGAGAGCGTTGCTTGTCACTATGAAGGAAAAATACTGCCACTTGAGCATTGGGTGTGGGTGGACTTTGGGATAACTGGGGACACTCACCATTAACTCTGAAAAATGATTCATAGCAACCGATAAGAGCTCCAGATAGTCAAAAATTCACTTTAATCCAGATGAAATACTTAAAAACATTTTCTCTAAGAGGACAGTAATGTGCCTCTTACCCTGACGAACATCAATTATACCCCATAGCAAATGGTCCTGAGTGGGACTGACATAGACTCTGGGTCTTCAGAGTTCATCCCCTCAGATTAGTTGTTCAGCATTTTCTGGTCTGATGGAGACATGCAATTTCAGGGTGCAGTTGGCGTTCTTTTTCTTAAGAGTTTATTTTCAAACCAAAACAAGGAGACTAATCAAAGTGACATTTGCCTGGAAGCTATTGGGAGACATAAGGAAAGGGAGCTCTGACACACTTCTGGGTGAAGTGAATTAACTCAGAGAACCAGCCAGTAGTATGTAGGTACCTTGCCTGAGCAAAGGCAGGCATGGCTTCTGGGAAATCATGCCATGCTAACCTTACCATCGTGATTTCTAAGCCAATGAACTCTGGTTGCAAATAGACAGGCAACATGAAAAATTAAACAGAAGTAAAAGAGGCTGAGTGATCAACATGATGAAATTTGCAATTTTCCCACCTCTTGGCATCCTGGGTTAAATTTCTGAGGTTAATATTTCATGAGTGTTATTTTGGTCAGGTTCATGTTCATGTTTAAGTAAAGCAGTGCTCACGCAGAACCATGTCAAGATGTCAGGACTCAGGAAAGCGGAAACAGCCACACTGCGTGGACTTTCTGTGTTGTGGGACAATGTTTTGATGTACACAATCAGAAGACATCTTTGCAGAAATGTAGTGTTTTTTTGGCAAAACACCTTTTCTTCTGTTCTTTGTTGAGGTCCTCTGAGACAGGCGGGGCAAGGATTATGTTTATGAGACCAGGAAGGTGATGAAAACAGTGGAAAGAAAGAGTTTCATTAAATCAGTAAAGCACAATTATAACCGGAGTGTCTCAGTACACAGGGTAGGAATGCATCGAAATGCTCAAAAGATAAAATGTTACACCATGTTTTATCAAGTTCTCAATAGCATTTCTCCCACCTAGAACAACTTCATACATTTTACTTCTTTATTCTCTTATTTATCTCCACTAGGAACATTTTCATCAAAACTGGGTACAGTATTTGCTACTTAAGAGTTCTCCCGACACTTCTTTGTACTCACCAAATAGAGTCATAATCCTTAGTATGTAACTTCAAAATCCTCTCCACAATACTGATTGCTTCTCCAAAGAGGATTGTGACTTCAGATGGAGAATAAGCTGCTGAAGGAAATTAACTTTCAAGAAATGAAAGTCCTGTTTCTGTGCACTTGGAGGCAGGAAAAGAAAAATCCAGAGGCCATCACACAAATGCCAGAGCATCCTTTATGCTGCCTATAGAATTCAGGACTAGACAGCTGCTCGCAAGGTTACTCTGTCCTCTTTTTCAAAGCTCACAGATAGTAGAGGATAGGCGGACTCATTTCTTGAAATCAGTTGACCCCTTTTGACAAATATTCTCAAGAGGCTGTGGCTCTTAAGGACCTTAATTCCCCAGCTGAAATGATACCCGAACAGTTTCATTTAACCATTTCCTCTTTAGATTTTTAGATGCTAGCTGAATCCTACAAGACTTTCTGCTCCTTGTCCTCAACGAAAAGGGGAAAAGATCTCAGAAGTAAGTGGAAACTAGCACATCGTATTTGATTTGGACACACACACACACACACACACACACACACACACACTTCTTTGAAAAGTACTGTGTGCATTCATATGATTAACATGTTTACCCTCAAGGTCGGATTAGCAGAGATGAAAGCAAACCTACAAGAGCATAAAAATGCCACATCAAGTCAGGCAAATCCTCTATCTCCTCCTGCGCTTGGGTTTTACAGGGGCCTCAATCAACACGGGTGGCTGAATGTGCGAATAGGAGGGACAGTGTCATGGTGCAGAGTCTTAGCGATGCCTGTGGATAAACCCGAGCAAGTCCAGTTACCGGCCTGATCCTAGCTTTCCTTGTTGGGGTCCTAGGGCCCACGGTGCTGGCTGCTCCTCTCTGTCTCCAGGGATCGTTTCAAGAACCAACTTAGAGGATGAGTGTGCATGTATATTGTGAATAGTGCAGTTAACATCCTCGCACCGGAGTCCCCGGGTACCTGGAGGGAGGAGGTGAGGGACGCTCCTGTGACCCCCTGCAGGCACCTGTTTAAAGGATGCGCAGCTCCTTTACCCCACTGTTCCATTTAAGCAACCATCCTGGGTGGCCCCCCACAGCAGGCCTGGGCTGGGGATTCTGCTGAGCGGGATTATTGAAGAAGAATTCTCAGGAAAGGTTGCAGGGTAGGACAGGGAGGAAGGCTAACAGAGGTGTGGCGTCCGCTGAAGCACATCCTGGAGCTTGAGTGCACCACACTGTGAAGGGAAGGCTGGCTTGCATCCCCTGCACTGGTCAGTCCTGCTTGGACGGCATCCATCCCTCCCCACCTTCCCAGAGTGAGGGTGGGAGGGGGTGCCATACCCTCCTTGGCATTTTCAGCTGCTGTGGCCCTACTGGCACAGGACACATTCTCTACAGGGGCCTCTGTGAGCTGTGGACAGCTTGGGATGCAGGTAGTGGCCTGGTGCGGGCCACCAGCACTGCTTACTACAGGTGGGAAGCTGAGGCATATGGCTGCTGCAGTCTGACTGTGTCTCTTAAAGTTCATGGGTTGGAGATCGAATCCCCAGTGCATGTAGGGAAATGGGGCTTAACGGGAAGCAGGTCACGCAAGCTCATTATTCATGAATGGATCACCGTTGTAACATGGGAATGGGTGCTGATCATGAGCATGAGTTCGTTACAAAATCCAGTTCCCCTTACCTCACTCTCACCCTCTCTTGCACTTCTACCTTCTCCTGTGATACAGCACAGTGAGACAGCCACTGGCAGATGCCAAGTACCTTTCTATTTCTTATAAATACCCAGTCTCAGGATCCTTTTCTAGCAGCTCAATGGAACTAAGACAGAGTAAGGAGCTTGTTAGCCTCTCGGCCTTACTCCTGCCTTTTCTTCTCTCTGGAACCTTCCTGACCTCCTTCTTCAAAGGCTAATTCTTATTGTTCTTGTAACGCTCACTCCTCAAGGAAACCACCCTTCCTTCACTCACCCAGATTAGTTCAGTCCCTCTGGATGCCCTCAGAGTCCTGTGCACTGACCCTCGAAGGTGCTTACCAAAATTATGACTTAAGTGACTATTTCTGCCACCATACATCTGGTATCTACCTTCTCCACTAGGCTGTACACTCCATGAAGAAAGGGACAGTGTATACCTTGGGCGGTCTTCCTCTGTTTGGAAGCCGTACTCTCTGGAGCCCCAAGTCAGGGGAAGCTACCAGAATCCATTGTGTGGCTCACGGTTGGCACACAGTAGGTATTAAATAGATACTTGATGAGTGACAAGTGGAAAACATCAGATAAAGGGGGTTCAAAACCAGGTCTGTCTTTTCCCTTGCTACCTCCAGCCACGCAACATCCTCGTTTGTCTATATGTGATGTCTGTACACAAGTCTCAGAAGTCAGTTTCCCACTTTATTTATATTTGCATTTATGCCATACTTCCTGCTGATAGTGAGCCTGCTGCAGAGTGTCGTGTTTAGTTCTTTGTCTTAAAACTGCCTCCTTCCGCGTTCAGCACAGGTTGTGCAAGTTTCAGTGAGCCGGGTGGTCCCAGCGCCCCCCCCCCGCCCTCTGGGGCCTTCACACTACAAACCTTTGATCGCCTTTTGCTTGGCCTTTGTGCGTTAATTTCAGAAGGAGCGCAGCAGATGTTAGTCCCTCCTCTTCATCACTCCCAGTTCTGCATTTCACCTGAATTCCGTTCATTCAAGTGTGTCGTTCATTCATTATTTCTCGAACACATCAGACATCTTCTGTGTGCCAGATATGGTGCCAGACTCTGGCACTAGAGACAGGGACGAAGCAGGACCCTTCCAGCCCAGCGTGAAGCAAGTATCCCTGGAGCTGCAAATCGCAATCACGGAAGTGAGTGTTCTAATGAATATCTAATTCTTTTCTATGCAAAAGCTATGACGTAAATTCAAATACTAGTAATTCCTATTTGCATGGACTGTGGTTCTTTACTCAGTCTGAAAGGCAGACAGGCATGGGTCATGTGTGTTACCTGGTGGTCATTGACATGAGGAAGAGTGGACAGTGGGTCCCTCACGCATGCATGCAGCTGTAACCTCTTGTGTTTATATCCCTGTTAAGTGGATTGATTTAAGTGAATTTATTAACCCACCCAAAATAGACCAATTGGTGTAAAAAATTCTGAAATAAAACTGTACATTGCAGATAACACTAATAGGTAGATCTTCTAATTTATCATCCAAACAGGGACACTCTTGAGAGTACAGGGAACACTATTAATCATTATGCCAGGAAACGAGTGTGAACTGGGAATATCCTAAGCAAACAGGGACATACTTTCACCCTACTAGTACTGTGAGCACAAGCAAACAATAAGAGAAGAGCAGGCTAACACTTCTGTTCCAGGGGCAAGCTTTTCATCAGCCACACGCAAGGTCTAAAGCCATCACACTACATTGGTTTGTCAAGAATTGAACCAAAATATTTGAAAACAATATTTGAAAGGTGAATATATATTCCTGATCATTCACAAAAAAATTCACCCTTAGAGTTTCCTGTTTTTTTTTTTAATATTAGCACTAGCTAATCAAATTAAACCAGCATAGTGGCAAAATATTTTAAAGATATTGTCATTTTCAACATAATCCTCTCTTTATTTTTAATTTAAATTTTTAGGTATATGACTTACAATGTGTCCTAAAATTAGCATGGTAGTATGCGTACAATCTGATAACAGGTAAGAACAATAAGTCAGGTGGTATAGGCTATAAACATCTTTGTTGGCAAGAGTATATGATGAAAAATGTTCGAAGGCCATTGGAAGCCACTAGAACCAACCTGGTTGTGGTCTCATGGCCCAGAACTTTGGTCTCTGTCCTAGTGGCATGCTGAAACCTGTAATTTAAAGATAGTACATATTCTTTCCTCTCCATCAGAACTTAATTCTGACTGCCCAGTTTCCTTCATGGATATCTCCAGATAGCCAAGAGATTTCTGAAATGAAATTTCCCATTTCTCTACTAAGAGAGCCTGGACTCTGCCTTCGCCAAAACCATCCTCTCCTAATCCTCAGTTACATTTCAGGCTTCTTCCTCCCTCAACTCTTTCCATTCTTTTTCATTTCCCTCCATTACTTTTTTCCTGGCTCTCTCAGGTTCCACACTCCTCTTTCTCTAGTCCTTTATCTACTCTACTCCCATATTCACCTTTCTACACTGCTAGTCTTTTTCTGTTCTTCCTCCAACCCTCACTCAAAAATTGCTCAAATCAGTCCCTCATCATTTTTGAATTTGAAGATTCCCATAGGCCTTGAGGAAGACTTGCAAGACCTTCTATGATCTGACTTCCCCCTTTCACTGATTTATTTAATCAAAACAATACCAACTGGGAATCTCTTTTTCTGTGAGTTGCCAAACATGCATCGGTGAGTAATGGAATCACAGCGTATTAAGTACCAACCGTGAGACAGTGCTGTGCTATCGAGTGAAACAACGTAGTTCCTCCTTACAATGACCTTTCAGGCTGTACTGTAAGTGCTTATACTTCCTATCAAATCTTATGTCTGACTTTCCCCATTCAAATGCTTCAACCCAAATTCTTTATTCCTTGCACATATGCCATATTTATTTCTTAGTTCTGTCTAGATCCCATACCCCTTCCCTTCATCCTGATTCTAGTACACTCTCCCTTCCGCATCTCTCTACCTTTTAGAGGGCTATCATTTCCTATCAGCTCTCTCTGTCTATGAGCCCTTTTTTATTTCTCTCCTTTATAGCCTTATACGAGTCATCTGCACTGTCCCATTCTGTTATGTGGCTTATACACACTTGTAGGGCCTCCCCAGTCAGCCTGTTAACCTCTAACTTTATGCTTTTGTAAATGCTGTGTTTGTTTGTCCCACCATACACCATTCGCCATTGTGTACGCTCCTTAAATATTACTCACGTGTACCGGAATTCATACAATAGTCATGTCAGGGCAGGGGATTATGAGAATCTTTTCTCCCCCAATATATTTTTTATATTCTCTACAATATAGCTATATTACTTTTATAATGAAAAAATTACACATAAAAACAAATAAAATACTTCTTTAATTCAATTTAATTGAAATCTAGAAATAATTGTTCTCATTAGGTAGCTTGACCTTGGAAGTACTAGGGCTAATTTAGATCAGATTGAAAAAAATTCAAAAATGGTTATTAGCATACACGACTTCCTCCAAATATAAATTGCTTTTTCTCAATGACAGACCAAATTTTCTGGGGCACATCTAATTCTGCCCTAGTTTTGGGTTTCCTAGAACATCCTCCAGGGTCAGGCCAGGAGCTGCTGTCAGAAATGCCTAATGTCAGGACTTGCATATCGTATGTCAAGCCTAAAAAATTTATATATATATAAATTCATATACATTTATAAATTCATATATATACACACATTCATATAGGAGTGTAGTAGTTGCCAAATGGATCTTAAAGGACTTTAGGTGTCCGTGTAGCCTATAATGGCAAAATGAAAGAAACCCAAATTATCAGCACTACTTGGAGCAGGAAAGTGCTGTTTGCTCTTACAGCCATCAAAACAAAGCACTGTGATTTGAATAAGATGATGGATATTTTTCCTTTAACTGGCTAATGTTTTAAAGTAATGAGAAAGAGGGGTGGGTGGGTATGTGGCCCTCCTATAAAATTAACAGCCAGCTCAAATTCTGTGGCCAATTCAAGAAGGCTGGGGTGACACTGAGAAATGAATAGGGTCACTACAGAGCACATTTACACTTTTCCCCCAACATCCAGCTCCCTGTACCTTCTGCTTCTCTGACTGACTAATTGAGCAGTGAGTTTTATTGCTTTGATCATTTATGTCATATCTTTTTATCTCTCTCCCACTTAACTCTCCCTGGTCCGTGAAGGGCAGTTTTGATATCCAGCCCTGTGGAAATGTGCTGGGCTGGTTCAGCAGACCATAGATCTGGAGGATTAAACTGCGGGTGCCTCTCTCCAGCTTGGCTGTGCCAAAAAGAAAAACACGTTGTCACCCAACTTTTCCAATAGAGAAATTCCAGAGCATTTAGCTGGTTTTGCGGGGAGATCATGAACAGGCGAGTCTGGGAGGATTGAGCATCAAAGTGCAGGCTGTGTTTCTGCTTGGAAGCTCTGTACTTTAAGATCCTATCATGGGGTTGTTAAGGGTTAGGAGTTTAAAATTCCCGAATCATACAAAGTCGGCACTAGAAGCACTTTAGTTCTCCGAAAAGGTCTGCCGATCACATCTGGGAGAGAAGGTGTCCCAGATGAGAAATGTTCTTTCTGTTTCAGCTTTCACCTCCAGAACAGAAAATGTTAGCAGCACTGCAGCAAGCAACACTGTAAGCACCACTCTCTGGTCAGCTCCAATTGCAAAATGAACCAGATAGAACCAGATAGAACAAGATAATACGGGAAATCGGGTGTCCAGGGACTGCCGATTTCAGCATTTTCCCTGGTGCCATCAGAGCAAAAGGGCTTCCAGGGAGCAGAGAGGCCTCCAAGCGAGAATCTGAATCAGGATAAACAAGGCAAGCTGCCAATGGCCTTCTCTTTCCCCAGCAGGGTTACATAAGCACCTTCCCACTTTCTCAAAAATTAGCAGCTCTATTGATTTAGCAGCACTCACCATACTGCTGTGTGATTTACGACCTAGAAGATGTTTGACAGCATTCAGGTCACCGTGGGACGTTCTAGACCATGAACACAATGAAGAACTGCGGAAGGCACTCTCCCCACCTGCAGATAAAACCCTGAAAACCTCAGCCCTGTCATGAAATCCACCTCCACTCGGCTTCAGGGTTCCTTTAGATAAATCATGGGGAAAACTAAGCTTCAAATTTGACCACTTCCTCCGCGAATGCCTATGTCTTTGGAACTGAAATACCATGACAGCTGCCTTGTTCTTTTTTATTTTTTTTCTTTTTCCCCTAATGGTCTCCCTGACTCTTTCCAAAGATGTGTAAATTGTATATGTATGTTCAGTAGTTTAGACTACAGCTTAATTGAACAAACATTTATTGAACATGAAGTCAACAAAGTTCCAGGCATTAAAATGTAGCTTTTCTTCAAATAGCTGGTAGTAGATTGGGTGTGTGTGTAGAATGAGTAGCTGTGGGACAGACTCCATGCAACCCTTCCATAATGTGGAAGGTTACAGGAGGTGGGGACCACAGGGACCACATTTTCTAAGATCTTTGCATCTTGGTGGAACCATGTGGCTATTTCTAGCTCTAATTGTGATCAGAGGTTCAGGATATCTTCCAGCCATGGCCCGTAAGTCCCCCACTCACCCATCCATGTGTCTGTATCTGTCACTATACTCTCCTTTTCCACTTGGCTAGGAGGATGAAGAGTGCCAGGGCAACTTTGGAAGCCACATATTGAAAACAGCAAAGCTCCCTTCGGCCTGGGTCCTTGAATGACTATGTGGAGGAAGGGTACTTGCTGACTTGTTGACCTGCCCTGTACCACTATTACATCAAGAGAAAGTAAGTTGCTATGATGGTTGAGTCAGTATGAACTATTTAAGTCTGTTAACCATAGCAGTTAACCAACTCAAATTACCATACACCCTCTTTCCCTGACAATAATACCTAGCTGGAAAATCATCAGTATTGAAAACTAGAGATAAAAATGTCAGCTCCAATCAGCCTCTCTATCCTTGCTTTACCTCCCTTACAGAGTAGCCACCTATCAAGAGAATACTGATGGCAGGTAAGGCAAGGGTAGGCTGATGATTTTCCAGCTAGGTCTTACTTTTAGGGAAACATGGTAGGAAGAGACAGAAGTATTCAAGTAACAATAATGTGACATTGTAAACAAAGAAGAAGAATGGGGAAAAGCATGGAAGTGGCTAAGGTTCAAAATGGGGTCAATTTTTCAGGGAAGGGCCTTGCCAGGGGCAATATCTTAATATAAAAAGGGCATAATGAGCAAGGATGTCAGAATGGACAGAGGGATCCTTCTTATAAGTTCAAATGTGTGTTTCTCAGTGTGCTAAAATGTGTTAGAAGTCAAACAAGTTGGGGTAGTATTGGGTTAAAAGAAACTTGACAAATTTCTTCTTCAGAAGTTCTCAAGACTTAACATTCTGTAATGTATGGGATGAAAGCTGCTTAGTCTTCCCAATGACTGTGCCGTACTTTGGTTAAGTCACTCCCTCCCCAGTCTGTGTGTTAAAGACTTGGTAGACAGGGTGCTGCTATTGGGAGTTGGTAGAACCTTTCAGAGGTGGAGCATTGTGAGAGGTTCTCTGGTCACTGGGGGCATTCCCTAGAAGGGGATCTTGAGACTCCAGCTTCTTCCTCTCTCTTTTGCTCCTGGGCTATGAAGTGAGCTGCTTTGCTCCACTGTGTTGTCACACCATGATGTGCTGCCTCACCACAGGCCCAAACAATGGGGCCAACAAATCATGGGCTGGAACCTCCAAAACTATGAGTCAAAATGAACCTTTTCTGTTTATAGGTTGATTGCCTCATGTATTTTGTTTTGTAGTTGAAAACTGACTAACACAGACTGCCTGTTCTAACCAAACTAAAAGTCAAGTTCTTATTATGGTCTATAAGCACTCACATGATCCATTCTCAGTCTTTTCTCTTATCCTGCCTTAAGCCATGATCCATGAGAGCTCAGACACTGAATGACTTTTTATCACCCTACCCCATAATTCAGTACATAATGTTTGAGAACATTTTTCAAAATTACTTTTTTAGGGAGTTTTAAGTTGAAGAGCATCCAGGGGAAAGAGCATTCTGTGGGATGCGTTTTGAGAAATCCTGGTTTAGAGAAATCCCTAAATATTTCCTTGTAATTTTATATGGATTCAGAGTATGTGCACATACAGAGAAGGATTGGAGTTCATCTTCTAAGACTCTGGGGATGAAGAAGTATCTTTTGCTGGTGTATGGGAGACTTTGAGAACAACCCAACACATGGATTCACAAAAGGAGGGGAGCATGGAGTACCAGATGCTCTAGTGCTCCATTGCTTCTCTTCTCAGCTGAGGGAGCCAAGTGCTTTGCCAGGTCCAAGAATCCCTACTGGGTTTAGTGGCCAAGTGGCAGCAGCACTGAGCTGATTTAATCTCTCAGAATTTATCAAAGATTTGACCTGCCCTTTGGTTCTGAACCAATTTAGTTTTTATTGGTCCCTCTTCCAGGTGAAATGGAAAGTAGAGTGTGTTCAGATTGGATGCACTACCATTTTCCTTGTCTACACTGTACGGTTTCTTCTGCACTTCCAAATAGGGCTCAGCTTTCACATGCGTGATCCTGCAGAGAGTTCGACATTTACTGAGAAGTCAAGTGAGTTTCATCATCATCATTGTCCTCCTCAGGCATTTGCCAAACACCTTCATGCAGCTCTGCATGCCACACATCGTTACAGAGCTACCCCCACGCGAGGCAGGCACTCGGGGTCAAAGAAATGAGAGAACAGAGCAGTTAATCATGTGCAACTCCCATCTGTTAATAAGCAGTTGTAAATGGGACAGAATTCATCATTCACTCTTGGAGACACAAAGGTTAAACGCTCCATCCCACCCTACAAATCAAGACACTGACAGAGCCCAGAATGGAAGAGGGAGAACTGACAGGCCCCTTTGCAATCCACCAACACCTTCTCTCTTCACAGAAGGGTTAGTTGGCTGACATATCTCCATAGTGGAAGTCAGCAAATGGCAGTTAAAGGAAAACTTAGAGCACCCATGCAATTGATTGTGCTGGAAGTAAAACTATGGGGGTGCGAAGAGATACTCACTTAGCAGACTCCAATCTTCTCTATATTGCAAGGAAAGTTGGATCTGCTAAATTTCATCCCTTCCAGACTATAAAACAAATGAGTGCCATTTAAAGAAAGGGTTTCAGAATTCTCCAATCGTATCGACTCATTTACTTCTTGTTTCCAGGCTTGTTAAATAAGGCAGACTGCCATCTCATCAGATCTAAGAGTGATACGGGCAAGATCTAAAGAAAAATACTTCGTAGACATTATTTTTACAGGACCTTTTGCTTAAAGTGCCAAGAGGTAGACAAAAGTTTCAAGAGGTAGAGAGAAAAATATATGTTAGAAACCAAAACATCCAGACACCCCAGAGTATATTAGTTGAGCTCACCCCTCCCCCATCCCTAGTTTTACATCCTCCAAGTTTCTTGCTGCAGGGTGTAGGGCCTTTCCTAAGAGATACTATCTGGATCAGCAGTGTCAGATGCAGGAGCCTCAGATTTCTGAGGTCAGAAAAATACTGACCTACCCTTCCCAAACTTGGGGATATCAAGCTTCTAACCTGGGGTAAATATTTCATTTGACTCCTTTTACCTGCAAGACCCTTCCTTTCACAGGTCACTGCACTGTTTTTCCCAGTCAGAGAAGATGCTAGAGGCATGAATCTGTGAAGCGAGGTGGAGACCTGATCCTCAGGTGGATCTTCCTTCTGTGCCCTGGGGACAGTGTGGGCCTTCTGGGAACCCCGTTATTTCAGAGAGGTGGGAGCAAGCAATTGTGGAGGGAATCAGCAGAGGTAACTTCTATAGTTTGGATTTGAGTATCTTCAGGGGCCCTTATGTTGAAGGCTTGGTGTTAGTGGGAGGTAGGTCCCGGTAGAAGGCCCTTAGGTCACTGAGTGCTTGTCCCTGAAGGAGATTGTAGGACCCCAGTCCCCTCCTCTCTCTCTTTTGTTCTCTGGCTCATAATACAGCAGGTTTTGCTCCACCACAGGCTCCCACCATGGTGTGCTGCCTCTTCACAGGCCAAAGCAACAGGGTCAGTTGATCATGGACAATAAACCCCAAAACTTGAGCCACGCTACACTTTTCTCCTTCTAAGTCGATTAACTCAGGTATTTGTTATAGTCACATAAAGCTGACTAACACAGTAAACTTTCTTTCAAGGCTGCTTTGGACTTGTAAGATCAAGTCCAATGCCCCAGGATAGCTGAGAAGACCCACCATGACCTGGCCTCAACCAGTCTGCAGCCTCGTCTCTCATTACTTTTCCATGAAGACTGTGGGCTCCAGGCTTGCTGTGTGCTGCAGCTGCCAGGATGCTCTGATCCCTTCCCTCTCTGACTTTCACACACACTGTAGTTCCTGGGAATTCTTCAAGGCAGTATAAATGTCCTTTCCTTTGGGAGATACACGGCAGGTAGAGTTAAAAGCTTTCACTTGAAATGTTCCTCATTATAGCACAACATATGTTATGGAATTTCTGCATTTAAATGTCTCTTCTCCACTAAATTTGGAGCTCCTGGAGGTCATGACCTGGGTTTAGCATAATTCAGGAGCTCAATAAATCTCTGCTAAATGGAGGATTTGATTATTAGAAACATAACCATAAATGTATTACCTAATGATAGTGGACTGAAATCCTAATCTTTCCTAAATAATTTCACCTGTGGACCATAGACATTCATTCTGTCCTTCTATAGTGGACCTGGGAATTTGCTAATGATCCTTGGGAAATTCATGGGATAGGCCTATAAATTTAATAGAGAAACAAACTGACAAAAATCCCTATGGAAAGGTATTTCAAATTCCTCTCTGTGTACAGTATATCATATTAGTGATGCTGTACACCATATTAGTGAGACTCCATTTTGCTCCTGTCCATCAGTGCAAAGCTGTGGGAGAGGAATTCATCAAGAACAGAATGGTAAAGTAAGTTGATGTGAGTACATATAATTTTTTAAGCTGCAAATATGGAGGAGAGAATGTTCCTGAATGTGTTATTGCATGATTTATGATCCTCTCAGTCCTAAGAAGCAAATTAAAGTCTGGCAGATGGTTCTCTGAAGCCCTGTAACTATAGTTACATGTTTTAAAAATCAGAAACATCTTAGTGAATTGTTACTGAATTGTAGAGCTTCTCCAAGATACAGACAGGCTTCTCCACCCAGGAGGGTGAGTGGGACTCTGAGGCAGCCCACCCGTCTAGCTCATTTCCTGGCAAGTATTTTCCCAGCTGCCCTTGCCATACAACCTCAGTCTTAAGGAACAAGCCACGTAAGTGGTGTTCATTCCATTTGATGGATGAAGTTGATGTGGGGTCACTGGCCCTCCTAGAAAGTAAGTTCAATGAGGAGATCGATTTTTGTTGATTTTGTGCACAGAACTATCCCAGACCCTATTTTAGTGTGGGTGTTCAATTAACTAGTTTTCAGTGAATGAATGAATGAATGAATGAATGAATGATTATGATTGGCTGACCTCTTAGAAGTGCATCTGTGTGCCCGTGGTGTTTCTGTGTCTTCCCCAAGCACGGAGCTTGTCAAGAGAAGTAGGACCATGAGATTGCTGGCCCAAGTTCTAGAGTGTGAGTTGGTCCTTCTCACTTCTGACATGCTCAGCAGCCCAGTTCTTACTCTGATTCCCACTCAAGCTTCATTCACTTGAGTGACAGCTACTCTTTTTAGTCCCCTGAGGAATTCATTTGCCTCCCCATGGCCTAGACAGTTGGTGCTTGCTTTGCCTGTCCATCAAACGCCATATCGCTCAAGCCATGCAATGTAGCACCTGGCTCCTTTGTGCTGGGTAGTGATAGGTCTGCCCTTTCCTTGGAGCCCTGCCTCCCCGTGAGTGAACAGCCATGCTTGTCCAGTCAACCTGTAGATATGGTCAGTTTTGATGGATATTACGAGCCCACTGATGCCCTGGCACTGGAACAAGTAAAGTCATCTGAGACTTAGTGAGGCATCTGTACAACTGGATCCTTCAGCTATTTCTTTACATCAGTTCATGTACATTTTCCTGATTTAGCCTTCCTTACTTGAGCCATAAAACCCCAAGCCCCAGAAGACTCAACTTTCCCTTTCAGTGGAGTTTTTCAGACAAGACCCATTAGAGATTACCAAGAGTCATTTTAATCAAAATGAAAGACATCTCTTATTAAGATGGCTCTGCTGACAAATAATTAAGATGAATTACTAGCATACCCTTGTTCCAGCCGCCTCATGGTGTCCATTTGGAATATGCATCTGAAGCTCACAGTCCACACCTCAGCTCTTTAAAAGCAATTTATAACCTAACTCACCATCCTAACTACCTGAGAAGATTTTAATCCTAAACCTGCCACCACCCATTATTTTCACGGGGTCCTGACAGTTCTACATTAAAACAGTTTATAAGTAAAAGTTAACAAGGCCTAGAGAGAATGATTTATGTTTCTGTATGTGAAAACAGTCAACATTCTTTCCCTGGCCAAAGATAGCCCAGCGCTCTCTGTGGGCCGAAGGAGGAAAATTATCTCAGAAAGATGAATGGTCTTGCAGGTGGCTGATGTGTGGTCCTGGGCCTAAGGCCCAGGCATCCAACCAAGTTAGGAACGTAAGGGACTCAGGACAGTCCCTCCCCCACTCCTTCCGGTCTCACCACCATCCCCTGCAGATATTAGCTTTTCTCTGTATAAAATATTGGAGAATCAGAAATTCTCTTCAATTCATCAAAGCGAGTTGTGAGGAGTCAAAAACTAGTCCTGTTTGCCACTGACAAATATGCATGAGTGAGTCAGGAGACAGGAGAAGTTTCATGAAGCCAACTCCCAGCTCTATGCCCAGCTCCCCCAAAAGAGCCACATGTCAAGGAAGACAGAGCGGCTAAATGTTTGCTTTCTTTGACCTTGACCCCCTCCCCAGTGCATTGATTTACATACCTCCTGAGAAGGCTCTTGCCCGGAAGGGACCCCCCACTACTACTCCAGTTGCATTGGTTTTCTCGGGTAGCCATAATGAAATTCTCCAGTTGGAATAGCTTAAACAACAGAGATCGATCTCCCAGTTCTGGAGGCCGGAAGTCCAGGTGTCAGCAGAGTTCATTTCTTTGGAGGCCTCGATCCTTGGCTGCCCATGCCACCTTCTTATTGCGTTCTTACATATCTGTCACTCTGCATACATGCATCCTGGTGTCTTGCCGTGTGTCCCAATTTCTCCTCTCAGTTACTCCAGTCAGACTGGAGTAGGGCCTAGCGGATGGTCTCATTAATCACCTCGCTAAAGGCCTGTGTCCAAACACAGTTACATTCTGAGGTAGTGGGGGTTAGGGCATCCACATCTGAATTTTAGGGAGACAATTCAGCCCATAGCACCAATAAACTGCAGAAACATTTCATCTGAAAATGCTTGCAGGGGAAGTACATCGAGGCGATCTCTCCAATTCTTGGTTGTGGTTCCAAAAACTCCCACTTTTGAGGAATGAAAGACAACCATTTTTGTGAAAGAAATAAAAATACCACCTTAGAAAGGAAGCTATCAAAGAAGTTAAGAACGGCTCAGGAACAGAAACTCTCAGGGATGTTAGTTTTGTTTTCTTCCTGTGATGCAACATTCATCAAATCTCTCTCTCTCTCAGGGGGCTCGTCCTTTCTCCTTTTATTCAAATATATCATGAAGACGATATCCTCTTTGGCAGCAACTGCCTTCCACTTTTGGTGCCCAAATTTCTAAATGTGAACAGAAACTAATTTAGGGTGCTCTCTCTGAAGCCGGTATGGTAGGTATTTCTCCATCCTTTATTTCAAGTTATAATAAGCGAGTGTGATCTGAGCTGCTCCCAAGATAAGCAGGCCATAATATTTCCACTGTCACCATGATCACAGACTAAGATAAGAGGCCAACATGCTATTTTTACTCTCTATTTTTTTAAAACTCCTGGTGTTAAGTACGAGGAGAACAAGAGAAAAACAAACTGCCTGAGCCCCTGCAGCAGAATACAAAATGTCCAACCTTTTCCTCTTCTCAAGCAGCCCGTGATGTGCGTCAAGGATGACACACGCACTACGGAGGTGATTCGGCGCCGAGGAGTTGCCTCTTAATTGTATTTGTAGCCCAGAGCAGAAAGCATGCCCATTCGAGGTACTTGTTGTATCATTTTTAAATCAAGGCCATCTTTTTCTCAGTGGTAAACGTGAAATGTTTTTAAAGGCCAGGCTTAGCATAAAAATCTATTGGTTACCATGGATACCACTTACCACACAGGACTGCGCTCTGTGTTCAACTGTGTGATTTTCTCTATTCAAAGGTTCAGCATTGTCAAAAAACAAATTACTTTTTCTGTTGTTTATCTCAAAGTTCATTATAGGGAAGGCAATAAATAAGAAGATATTCATATTTAGAAGGGAGAAACGTGAGGAGTCACTTGGGTGCTGTGCCTTAAAAATTCAGTATTTTACAATAATTATAGCCAAATCGGCTATTGTTAGGAAATAAAATGCATTTTGATCTTTTTTGTGTATGTGAATATAAAGTAAAGCAGGTACTTGCAAGTCTGCTTCCAACAAAATTACATGGTAATAAGGCTTTCCACACCTACACAGCACTTAGTAAGAAAGCTCTTGCAGGAGCCAGATGAAGCCCTGATTGGTTTGAAACTTGGTACCTGAGACTCGTGGCTTTCCCCTTTGTGAGAGAAAATGTGGGTTCGGGACCTCGTGCTCATTGAATTATTCATGCCATCTTTCCATCACGTATCTTTAGGTTGAAACCTGTTAAGCTGTTATTAAGTGCATGTATCCACCTTGCCCAGAAGAGCCTGCAAACCTGTGACTACACTATGCTGGTCTCTGCTAATTAGTTTGCATATTTGCAGCTGGTGATTCCTTCCAATTCTCCACCTCTACTCTGCAAGCAAAAGTGTGTGTGTGTGTGTGTGTGTGGTGTGGTGGCGGGGTGGGGGGTAATCCACAAGGAATTTATGGAAGTAGCAAGGAGTTTCTCACGTTCCTGGAGGGTATTGCAAGATGATCTGGTGTCAGCAAGTTCCCACTGGCTGAAACCTGTTGTATTTTGCTGTAACTCCCAGTTAATCAAGGAATGCCCTCAACACTGCCTCATTACTTATTTAAGATGCTCTTCCTTCACCTCTCCAGCACTTTTTAGACTCCTTGCTTCCGGTGATTTGCATGACAATGAAGTGAAGGGAGACCTTAATGAAAGCATCTGTTTTGAATGTGCTTGTAGTATTGGATCCCTGTAATAATAGCCTGGAGGGGCTGGAATTCTCATTTGGGTTCACCATACAGCAGTACACTGAGGACTGCTAATATGCAAATTTCAACTTGTCCCCACAATTATGCCTATAGTTGGGAGAGTTATCGAAGCCACAAATTAACAGTCAAATTGCGACCCAGGCATAACCTACTGGCAAGATGCAGTGGTAATTAATTTACATATTGCAAACATCAAAATAAGACCAAGTTCAAGAAGGGATGGCCCAGGAAAGCTCGAGCAGCGTTTATAATCTCCACGCTGTGTACTTGCCCTTGAGGGAAACTGGCTGGGCTGGTCCTAGAGTTTCAAGATTGCACTAAGGAAGCAAGAAGCAAAATGTCCTGAAAGCCCTGCTGGCTGGATATCAAAAGAGATGGCTGTAGAGGTGACTCAAGGAGGGCAGTCCTGCAGTGTGCATCTTAAATGTTCCCTCGAGGCCCATATGCTGAAGGCTCCGTCGGAGACCTTCAAGAGGTAGAGCTTAGTGGAAGGAAGTCAGGTCATTGGGGACAGGCCCTTGAAAGGAATATTGGGGCCCTCCTGGCCCCTTCCTCTCTTTCCCTTTTGCTTCCTCACCCCCAAGAGGTGAGCAATTTTTCTCTACCTTGTGCTCCCCAACATGATGTTCTGCCTCACCACAGGCCCAAAGCAATGGAGCCAAGTGGCCATTGACTGAAACCTCTGAAACCCTGAGCCAAGAGTTGATTTACCTTACGTATCTCAGGTATTACAGCACTGGGAAAGTGACGAACGCAGGCAGGGTCATCGTCTGTTTTGTTCACAGTGTACAGTGCGTAGTTCGCACACAAGAAATATATATTATTGAGTTAGCACATTTCTGTGGCGAGAACAAACTTTGGTTAGCCTAGGCTGAAATGACAGTTACAGCCATGCCAGCAGGAAGGGTAGGAATCCAGACAGGGATCAGGTGGCTTCGGGAGCCCAGGTAGGTGGTGGAAGTGGGAGGAGTGCTTCAGGGTAATGCCACTGGAACAGGTTGGCACCAATCCTTTTCAGTCTTTTGCCATTCTGCTCAAGATATAAATTTTTAGGGAATGTATTTAAAAGAGAGTATCCTTTACTTAGTTTGGGTTGTATATCTACTTCCTTACTCAAGTCTGGCTAGAATACATTGGCCTGGCTAGAAAATACAACTTTCAACTTTCTTTGTAGCCAAGTACTGCCATGAGATGAAGTTCTTGTCAGCAGAATAGGAGTCCAATAGGAGTGTTAACTCAGCCATTTTTATAGGCCTGGGCCTGTAAAGAGTCAGGGTGCGCACTCCCCCCACCCCCCCATTCTTACCTGCTGGATGGAAATGGCCAAGCTGGGGTGCTGAGGTAGAAGCCAGATGTTGAGGATGGCAGAGCTGCCCCACTATCCCAGGTCCAGGGATGACTGTGTGGAGCAGATCCAATGTACTGGTTCTGGATTCTGTTTGAGACATAACACTGTGGGGTCTCTTTGTGATGGCTACTAAGCCCTCACTTTAGTACTGGAGTTAGGAAGAGAAGGATGACCCACACCAAAGCAATCTGTGGGGCTACTTTCATTAGAAGTAGAAATGGATGCTGGGAAGTAAAAATAATAAACACCTGTGATAATAGTTGTTATTAGCAATAAGATTGTCCTGCACAAAGTATAGTCATGGCTTGATTATGGATTAGACTGGTTTGAAATTTCTACCAAGTGCCTTCTTTGCCACTCAAACACATACATGACTTTCCCCAAGTGTGCCAAGCAGGTGTCTGCAGCTCCCTTCTCCTAGCTTAATGGACTGATGAAATCAGGTGCAACCCACTGTAAAATGAAGATCATGTGAGTTTTGCGCTCGCCCTCTGGTCTCTGTGGCTAACACCACTTGAGATACAGTTCAGTCTGTAGCATTGATTAGCACCTGCCCAGCCTCAGCATGCGTCATTCCGTGCTAACAACTCCTAAGGAGAAGCCATTGCCAGTGAAATAAACAACTCATTAGTGTGGAGAGAGAATGGTCAGTGAAGACACGGCTCCCTAATTTGTATTTTTATTTTGTGATATATTTTCAGTCAATCAGAAAAGTACTTATTGATTGTTTACTATGCGCCTATCACTGCTTTCATTTTGAGTAAAACAATGTATTGTTTTCAACGTGAGCATTGTTAGTGCATAATAAAAAATTTTTGGATTTTTCTTAGTTAAAATACACGCACATGCGCACACACACACACATTCATGTACTTGCTATAACTCTCGCTGCACTGTTTATGGCAACTTCCTGCTGGGAAGCAGAAGATAAATGGGACTTATTTACAATAATTTCATTCTAGAGCAAACATTTTTTCTAGAATAGCTTATTTCATTGGTGAGAGTTTTAATTTGTGTCCCTTTTTCTTCAGTTTATTTGGCTCCCTTTTCTGGACCAGTCTCCGCACACACTTTGGCATTACACAGATCTATGACTGTCTGTCGCTAACTGTGCATGCTGTTTGTCTAGCATGCCCTGGGCTCTCTTCAGATGAGAGAGTTCTACCCATTCGTCTCTGTTCCTTCCACCTCTCAGGCGCAGATCTTTAGATATGGTCTTTTAGGGTTGGCCCAACTATCTTGTTCTAGTTAATCCAGCTCTCATAATCACTGTCTGTACACAAAACCTTACTCTAGACTGTTCACCCAAATCTAACCCTTAGATTCCTCTTTGGCCAGTTGGCCTGCTGGCTGCTGTAGCGGTTAGCTTGCTTGCTTTCCCCAAAGGAAAAGGAAAAAGAATGATCACTAAGTACTTCAGCATTTTGGCAGAGATGTGCAATTCTTGAGTAATCCTCATCCCACAAAAAGTTTTGAGAAGTTAAAGATGTTGATACGTCTCTTCTACAGATAAATCTTGCTTCTTACAACCATTTGGTGGGGAACCAGCTGTTTGGTGTAAAGGAAACCAATGAATAAACTTTCCTCATGTAGAGATGTGTAGAAGCTCATGTAGGTAGGATATTTAATAAAAAAGAAATTATGGAAAATTTTTTGTGCATCATAAAGGAATAGGAATTTGGGATGGGGGTAGGGTAGAGTCTGGAGGCAAAAGATCAGAATAGAAATTCTAGATCAGAACTTTCAGTGATGATGGAACGCTTTCATATCTCCATAGTCTAATATGGTGGCCACTAGCCACAAGCAGCAAATCAACACTTTTAATTTTATTTAATTTTAACTAATTTAGATTTAGGTAGCTCAATAGGTAGCTACTTGCTACTGTTTGGGATAGCATAATCTAGTCACAGAACCTCAGCAAGTTCAAGTTGAAGTGTTAAGTGAAAAAGACAACAAAACAACAGCAGTAAGGAATCGCCTATGGTGAGGGTGGATGAAGAACTCTGGCTTCCTGTTCTGTGTCAGGATGTCTGCTGCACAGAGTTGGGGAGAAGAGGTGGGACAGTGGCATGAAGGGAACAATGAAGAAAAAGAGAGAGGTTCATGCAGCAGATGGTGGGGGCCGGGGAGAACAGGGCCAGATACATGTCTCCCCTTTTGGCACTTGGGCTTTGCCTCATCTCTGGGTCCTTGATGATGCATCTGTGATCCAGCACAGCCCTCAGCTGGCCTGAGACAGGAGGGGTGGGGAGGTGAGGCCAGCACTCTCAGTAGCCTACAGAATGCAAACCACAGGGCCTAAACAGGGGAACAGAAGTGGAAATTGATCTGCTTGTTACCCACAGCCCATGGCCCCTTGATCCCAGCTAGCTCAGTGCTACCTGGGCATAAGAGACAGCAGAAAGAAAAGTGTAGAGGAATACTAGCTTTCCCCTGCCCTTTGCTCCCTCCATTCCATGAGCACATGTCCTGATGGCCAGCAGTGGGGAGAACCTGTATGTTCCTCCTCTGCCCTTGCCAGTCCTCAGCAAAGCCCAGTTTCAATGTGAACCCTCACAATCATAAACTCCCACTGGTTTGTAACACACAGTGCACCAAAGAGGTCATCCTAGGCAGGGAGGAGGGGCTCTACAAGGAAGACTTACCTGCAAATAGGCTTGTGGCAACATCTCCAACTGTTTAAAAGTTTTTCTGGGGTGAGGGTTACCCAGGCTGGGAGCAATAGATGCTGCTGGAAGTTGATGAATCCAGAAATAAGTATATTATTATGGGGATCATCACAAGGAGGATGAAAATCTTTGCTGTAGGAGTGGGATGACAAGATGGAGAAGAGAATTTTTCTTTTCATTTTATGCCCCTTGGTACTTCTTTGTAGTTTGGATCTGAATAATTTTTGAAGCAGAGTAAGGAGGAGCCTGACTATGTTTCTACAATCAACTAAATGTTGATATTGAAGAGAGGCAACTGGCCATTGTTGAAGTTTGAATACAACTAAATAACTGGGAGTCTAAGGTGGCATTTCTTGGGGGTGAATATGTAACAAGGAAAGAAGTATTCCAGTGTATATTAGTAAGCTTTCTATTCCTATGACAAAATAACTGAGATAAATGAAGAAAGTTTTATTTTGACTCATGGTTTCAGAGGTTTCAGTCCATGGTCAGCTGGCTCCATTGATTTTAGGACTGTGGTGGAGCAGAAACATTATAGCAGAAGAAGGAGTAGAAGAGGGCTGCTCACATGGCAGCTGGGGGCAGGGGAGAAAGATTCAGAGAGGAAGGGGGACCAGGGACAAGATTTAGTCCATAGAGTCACATCCCCATGACCCACTGCATTCAACTAGGCCTCACCTCCTAATAGCCCCTTCAACTATAAACTCATCAGTGAATTAATCCATTGATGAGGTCAGTGCCTTCATGATCCAATCACTTCCCAAAAGCCCATTGGCTGGACTTGGAGGGGGACATTTTAGATCCAAATCACAACACAATGTTTTACAAAACTGTGGGTCCTGAAGTGGGAGGGGGTCCTGGGTGATAGGGCGTACAGCTTGGTCTTGAGCTCTGTGCCAAGAATGTCGAGTCTTGTTTGGGACATTCTGTGAACAAGATTCCAGTGAGCCGCCAAGTAGAGTATCAGAAGAAGTATAAAAGGAGGACCTGAGGTCTTGACAGAAAGACCTTTTTCACCTTAGCATCCCAAAGAGAAGTGATTTAGACTAAGCCAGGTGACACACGATGGTAAAGTTAGAAGTGGATCCAGTAAGCACTCTGGACATCCGATCTACAGGATAATGTGGCAAAACTAGAAACACAGGGAGGCTGGGCTTGTACTGATTCTGTTCATGTCAGTCTAGGACAAAAGGTCACACTACAGGTCCACAACAGAAGTTAGAAGATGGGGTTGGGAGAGGAGAGCCTGCTGGAGGCCTACGGGGCAGGAGCTGGCCCCCAGGGCCTACCTTTGGAACAGAAACGTGAATCTTTTGAGTAGTGGAAGCTGGAGGTCACCCAAGTAGAGGCTGGGGGTCCTCCCCGCAGGAGCTGCGAAGCTCAACTGGCATCCCACAGGTCTGGCCTGGGCACTCTATTCTGTCCATGGTCTCCTTTCTCCTCCCCTCTTCCTCTTCCTCCTTCTTCTCCTTCCTTCTACTATAAACAGCATACTTACAGAGAGGAGATGGGCAGAACCACTTACCCACAGGATCAATTTGAAGCTACAGAATTTCTTGATAAATTACAAGGCAAATCAGCCTGAGTATCATAAGGTACCTCAGGCCTGAAAGTAGCCCGGAGCCCTGGAGCCTCTTAGGTGCTCCTGGCAGTATCATCAAGACACACTCTTCTTTCTGCTGGGAGGCCAAGGGCTGTCTGCAAAACAAAGGCCATTGCTCCTCCTCCTGCTTGTGGGGCAGCCTCAGTCTGGGTTCCTCCTGCATCCTGGTGCTGACAGGCAGAGGGCTCAGCTCTCCCAGACTGCCAATTCCCGTTCTCCTAGGAGCGCTCTGTTGGCTTAATTATTTTAATTGAAAAAAATAGGCAACTAATGATTGCAGTTCTCTCCGCCAATACATAATGGAGCCACCAAGCTAAAAGAACTGAAGTCCACTGTGGGAATTTAAAGGCTTGCTGCCTCAGAATGGCTCTCACATTTGGGTTGGAGCAGGGAGCCCCTGCCCTTTCAGAGAGGGATAGCTGCTAGTTAACATAGCCATTGTCGATCCACTCCTTCTGCCCTGTGTGGGAAACCCACCTCATGGTGCTACCCGAGTCAAAAGGGTTCTGGAGTGCCTGTGATTTCTTGCTCAAGGGAAAGAATAGCTTTTTGCATAATTCTGAGAGCAAGCAACATGCCTCTCTACCACATCCTGGAAAATTTGGAGGTACACAGTGCATAAGCTGAATAGAGGTCCCAGCAAGCAAGCCGTGATAAGGAGGTGTGTGGCATTCCACAGCTTGGCTCCTGCCTGTGCAGCGACTTAAAAGCCCAGTTAGTGCTGGATAACAGCTGCATTTTTCTTGTCTACAAATTCCACTTGCATGAAAGTGGCATGCAACAAGGAAGCACTGTGTCTGCCAATCATGGAAATTGTTGGAGGTTTCTGGGGAACTGGGGAGCAAAAGGAGGCTGTGCAGAGGTAGCTCGGGGGTTCATGTTTGGGCTGGAGAATATAGACACAAGCCGGTGGCTCTTACCTTCGTAACCCCCAGCAGGCCGAAGAGGAGATTAGGTAGTTAGGGGGGCCTGTGCCGGTGGCACAGAAGGTGAGGGTCTGTGGCTGTGAAGATTGCAATATGAAGAAAGACAAAAGGCACAGAATTGAGCCCCAACCAAATATCAGCAACTGCCCCTTAGATTTGCCCCTTCACTGACCATCTGCTCCGCCGTATCGTGGTTCCTGTACTCGAAAGGCCTTGGAAGGGCTGAGCAGAGCCTCCTGGGTGAGAAGCTCCTGACTCTGGGTCAAGGTGTCCTCCACAAGGAGTCCCTCAGTTATTCTCCCACTTGCTGCTAGATCTTAGGCTTGAGTGATGGACGTATCAGGCATGGAGTCTCATGACCACCCCAGAGGTGCTCATGGTGGGGGCCATTATGACCACCTTTACATCGGAAGAAATTGGGCTTTAATAGGGTTACATGCTCCAGGCTGCTGTAGGAGTGACCCCTTCACCCTCTGGGGGTCGCTGGACTAAACTGACAGAAGACTAATTGGAAAAAAGATACACAAATGTATTGTGTGTGTGGAGGCAATCACATGGTACCACTGCCCGGAAAGCCCTCTTGATTCAGAAGCTTGTATAGTTCTCTCCTATAGGAAAGGGAAAAGCAGGGGTGTGGGCAAGTTTTAGGGAGGATAGTAAATAATTCTGGGGGGGAGTCATGCACTTAAAGAAATACACAATGGCCTCGTACAATGTTTTGTGTCCCAGAACAGTCAGTGGGTTATAAATAATTCTCTTTGGAGTAATGAATGGGACTTAAGAGAAGACAAAGTTGCATGAACTTGTCTTCTCTGTCCAGGTGCGTCCAGGTATGTTAACAGAATTCAGTCTTCCTTCCTGTGATATTAATTTAGCTAATAAAAACTCAGGGTAGGGACCAGCAGTAATTGTTTCCTTCCTTGGCGGGTCTAGACCGGTGGTGGCAAACCTCTACAAGTGCCGCAGTGGGCTGTTTGAATCACTGGAAGCTCTAAAAGGCTCGCCACTGCTGGTTTAGACTGTAGGCAGACAAAGATATACCAGAGTGAAGAGTCTTCCAGCATTCATAACTCTCCAGTTTCCTTTAATTTAAAACAATCACATGGTGGAGTATTACTCTGCCATAAAGAAAGTTAAACTTGAGTTGTTTGTAGGAAAATGGATGCACCTTGAGACCACAGTGTTAAGTGAAATAAATCAGTCACGCAAACATAAATATCACATGGTTTCTCTGGTATGAGAAATCCAGAGTAAAAATAAAGAACAAAATAAAAGACAGATAGTAAGAAATAGGAAGGTAGATTGTTTTCAAAGGGGAAGGGGATCAAGAGATGGAGGGAGTGAGGAAGGAGGAGAGGGTTAGGTGATTTAAAAAAGAAACCGAGATGTGTCATGTACATGTACCAACTCCACACGAGGAATGTAAACATTATGTTCTGTAAATATGTATAAAAATAAAATGGGAGGGAATGAAGAGCTGGCGGAGGGAGGGAATGGAAAGGGGATGAAAAAGGAATTAAGATGTGTTATGTACATGTACTAACTTCCCCCAAGGAATGTAAACATTACGTACTATACACGTGCACTAACAAACTAAAATAAAAAGAAAGAAAATAAGTAAAACAATCAGCACACCGGGATGCTGTATTTTGGGTGGTATCTGAGCTCATTCACGATGCAACTAGCAGAAGCAGGATTCGTAACTGGTGTTTTGAAGTCTCACTCACTGTTCTTTATTCCCTGCACTGTCTCTGCTACTCATGTGCTGGTTTCTAACCACCCAGCTCCCTGGCTCTGCCCTCCAGCGTGTCCATCTGGCTTCTACCAGCCTGCCTGTCTCAGCCTCCAGTGTCCACACACTTCCATTACTGCTCACAGGACTGGATTCAGCCGAGCTGGCTGGTGGTTGCTGGTGTCCTGGCTTTCCAAACTCCTGACAATCTCTCTGCCTGGTTTCTGGCCCCAACTTCAGCCCGCTCCGGGTCTGACAGTCTCAGGTTTTGGCTCCGTCTCTGTGCTTCACGGTCATGTTTGCTAGAGGATTGCCCATGAAGCTGGGCTGTGTTGGTGGGAGCCGGGCCAGGCAGCAGGTCATTAGCCAATGACTGCTCCACGGAGGTGCCAAATCAGATGGGTGAGGCAAAGCCAGGAGCCAGAAAATGGAGCCAAAGTTGCATCAGGTGCAGCTGGGTGGGGAAAGGAATGTGTGCAAAGGTCAGCCGTGCACGAGCCAAGGGAACATGCCAGACGAAAGCAGACACAATGGGTGGTTCTCCAACTAGCAGAAGCAGGATTTGTAACTGGTCTTTTGAAGTCTCACTCATCTACCTTGGGGTATGCTCTGCTTGCACAGCTAAGTGTGTCTCACAGGTATTTCCATCTTCTTATTGCACAGGAGGTATGGGGAAGACAAATCCAGTCTAAGAGGGAGAAGTGGGAAAGCGTTTCACAATTGGTTCTATTCCGTGTTCCCCAGGAAGAACATAGCACACCACTCAGGACCACTCAGGGAAGCACCAAGGCTGGTCAGAAGGCAGAGAGAAACGAACCACTGTTGTTTCTGTGGGAAGGGACAAGGCATGTAGGGAAGCAAGCTTAGGATTGGCTTGTTTGAGTGATTCCAGCAGGATCTGGGGCACTGGGGTTCCTGGTTGTCTAATCCGTTGTCCCAGGACAATCAGGACGGGTACACGGGGTGTTGGAGTGTGAGGGCCCAGGAAGGGAGGTGGCTTAACTGGGGGTGTGGGCTCAACTGGCTGCATGAAAAAGAGAGTGGACTAGTGTTCAGCCAGTGCCTCACGACTGAGGCAAGACAGCATCTGTAAAAATGATGTTATGACTGGATTGGAATGGACTCCGAAGGAAAAATTTGTAATTGTACAAGTAGTAAATAGAGGTTGAAAAATTCAATTATACAGTGAAAACTGATTTTAAGAAGTGGCTTCCTAATGTCACAGGAGAAACAACTCTTAGTAGAAAAATAGGCAGTTTTCTAAAACTTTTGCTATGTTGATAGGAAATGTATATCCACAAACATCCATGCATGTACGCATTATTTTCTAGTTTATTATAATCATTAAAATAGGATTGTACTGTGACATAAATTTCTTTTTAAAATCTTAATAATAGATCATGGGCCTTATTCCATTTTGATAAAGACTGACATCATTATTTATTTTATTGTCTGCGTAGTATTACATAGTGTGGCACAACCATAATGTATCACTAAACATTCTTATGTTAATTGATGTTTATGTTGCCTTCAAGTTTTTACAATTACATTGACACAGTAAACATTGTTCACATTTGCATGACTTTTCTGGAGCATAAATTCCTATAAGTGAAATTTCCGTATCAAAGATTATATGCATTTTAAATTTAATTAGGAACTATTCAATTTCTCTCTAAAAAGATTACACCAGTTTATATTCTCATGGCACTTTATGATTAGACATTAGACATTATTGATCTTCATTTTTCCAGTCTAATTAGTGGAAAATGTGACTTTGTTTTAATTTGTATGCATCTGATTGCTAGGGATGTATGTCGGTCTTTTAAAATATGGTTAATATTTGGTCACACGCATCTATAAATTAACTCTTCAAGTCTTTTTCCAATTAAAATTTTTTTCTTTGTGCATTAACATCTCACTATAAAAAGTGTAAATATTTTTATTAGGAGCATTTCCGGCTTCTTCAGTCTCCTAGTGGCTGGAGGACTGGGTAGAGGTGTCGTGGGTTCAAGTCACTGATTAGGTGGCTCCTAACTTTTTGCGTGTGAACCTCTTTGAGGTATTAATAAAGCTATGGACCCTACACACGATTTTGGTTATGATTTCCAAGGTTTTCTAAACTCTCTGAAATCTATTATGAGTCCCTGTTTATTCTTTCTCTGGCTGAAACCCTTTCTATTGTGTTGATAGATATCAGATCTAGGTAAATGTTTCCGGTGATTTCTGCCATTGAATGTGTAGCCCTGATGGTCTCCCCTGTAAAATTTTACCTGGGAAACTGAGTTTTCTAAGGCTGAGATCTAAGTCCCTATGTCTCATTTTGTAATCCTTTAACCCTCTTCCTCATGAGCCTGAAAGTGAGGGTGAGCAGCACTCTAGTTCAGAGCCGGTACCCCTGTTCCCACCTAGGAGGGCAGCCTCCTCCACTACACACTCAAGCTCTCTCTAACCTCTCAGGCACAGGGAGATGGTAGACAGGGCTCTGCACAACACCCACAGTGGAAGGTGGGGTGGGGTCGTGGGCGGCAAGGCAGCGAAAGATGAGAATCTGCCCACCTTCAGAAAGCCCATCGTGAAGGATAATACATTTAGCAGCATGATGCTACGAGGACTCTGGAAGGGAGCAGTGAGGAACTTGGAAGTTCAAAGCCTCTTCTGGGAAAACCAATAGATCATCACTGAGGGAAAAGGCCTGAGGGTCTCTCCAGAGTGTTGGTTCTGCCTTAGTGCTGGAAATGAAGAGCGATCCATTACAGGGACCTTGAGTCCTTGCACATCCAGGAACTTCAAAACAGATGCAAACATCCTCTGTGATTATATCTCTGTTTGATGAAAAAAAAATTCCCGGGCAAATCTAATCAATACTCCCAGATGTGCAAAGAGGGCTGTTCTCAGCTTGAGAAATGTCAGCTTTAAATGGTTCTGATCACTTTCCACAGGGCTTTGACTACAAGAGGGTCATCTTGGAGCATAAAGATCACCACATTCAGCACTTGAATTTAGTAATATCATCTGAACACCTGCAAAGGGATTCGAATCTCACTGGAAGCAGACTTAGTTTCCTCCTATGGATCTGTCTCCTCCATTTCCTTTCCCGGCCTCTGATTTCCCCCAGGTATCTATCTATACGCAATTATCAAACATTTTGATTATTTGTGCCTCCAAATATAACTAAACTTGATCATAATCCTGTCTAGAAAAATAATTAACCAGGATTCAACTCTTAGAGGGATATGGAGAATAAACCACCCTGCCCCCCAAGATATAGGTCAATTTAATTTTAGCAGTAGGTTTCATTTCTCCCAATCAGATGCTATGTGTTGAATTTCCTGTTTCTCATAAAGCATTTCAAGTGAAGAGAAGCAAGATTCCTATCTACAAAGGATATCTGAATGAAGTGGAGAAGAGCTGTTTAAGTTTCAGACAAACAAGTGGCTGCTTGGAGAGGGCACTTAAAAAGTTCTGATTAGCATGGAAAAGTCTGTGCTGAGCATAATGCCTACTCTTGAGGAACTTTTACTCTAAGAAGGTTTTATTGACTAAAATACATGGATTTAACAGTGGCTAGGTGCCAGGCAATGAGCTTTTAGATAAAGTATTTGCTTCATGTCAATTTAACATGTACCAAGCTCATACATAAATAACCCTTGTTGGGAATTCAGTCTCTAATGACCGTGGCTTCTTTGTTTTTCTGGGCATTAAATCTTGAGAGTCATAGCGAGACTGTATTAGGCTGTTTTTGCATTATTCTAACAAACTACCCAAGACCAGGAAACTTTATAAAGCAAAGAGGTTATTTTAGCTTATTGTTCTGCAGGTCTGAGACTGAAGGGCTGCATGTGGCTGTGGCCCTCTTGCTGGTGGAATCCCAAAACAATGGTGAGCATCACGTAGTGAGAGGCAGAAAGTGCATGTTTATGCCACTGTAGTCTGGACATTCCTGCTTTTCTGATTAAGCCACAAATATTCAGTCATGAGACCTCCACCCTGGTGGCCTTATCCAACCCTAATCACCTCCCAAAGTGCCACCTCTAAATACTATGGTTGGATTAAGTGTTTCCCTTTTAATACGTCACAGTGGGCATTGAATTTCAATATATGAACCCTTCAGGGACGTACTCAAGCTGTGTGAATCAGTGACCAAAGCTTCTGGATTTTATCTTGAAATTTATTTAAAGACAAATAAACCAACAATCACTGAGACTACATTCTAGAAATGAGAACATTCTAGAAATACCTATCTTACTCCAATATTTATTCATGTACAGCTATACGTATACTGTGTCTTGGAAATCTGATATCAATTTCATGTTTTTCTTCCTCATGGGACAAAGAAGAACTGGTAGTCAGTGGGTCAAAGAGAATAGTCTCTGTTCTGGTCTGACCGTGAATCTTTTTTCTTGAGATTTTGGCAAGGTGTCCTGTAATGTTATTATTTAAGTTGGAGTATTTTTCTTATTTCACTTGCAGGAAACCTTTAGCTCATCTTACATTTTCTGTCAACTCATTTCTTCTCCCCACTTCCACCTTGGCTCTGACTGTATTCTCTTTTCATTCTCAGCTGCAATCAGCATTTTTCCTGCTGTGAAGATGGAAGGGGAATTTTCAATTTCTTTCAGTGGAAAATTTACTTCTTACTTGGTGTATAAAATGAGAATTAATTTCCTCACCTTCCTTTCGTCCTGCAGCAGAAATATGTAACGCAATTAAATATTCTCCCTTACCCCTGTTCTAAAACATTTGTAATTATGTTAAATTAATAACTAAGAAGGGTTCCTCCTTAACATATTATACCATAATGTACAGGCCAATGAGCAAATCTGCATAAGTAAGCAGTATTCTCAGTCATATACATTTTTAACAATCTCAAGTGTTTTGTTAGCTTTCTATTACTGTGACAAAATACCTGAGATAATCAACTGAAATGGGGGGAAGATTTATTTTGGCTCGTGGATTTAGAGGGTTCAGTCCATGTTGCTTTGGAAATGTGGAGACATGGTCCTTCATGATGCAAGCATGTGCTGGAGGAGGCCTGTCTATCTCATGGTGGTCAGAAGTGAAGGAGGAAGAAGGCACTGTGCTTGCAGTATCCCCTTCAAGGTCACACTCCCACTAACCTAAATTCCTCCCAAGTGGCCCCGCCTCCTAAAGGTTCTGCCACCTCCTAATAGTGCCATGGGTTGGGGACCAAGCCTTTAGCATATGGGCCTTTAGGGGACATTTCAGATCCAAATCACAGCACTGAGCAGTCCTGGACCATTGTCATTAGAATCTTTGAGGGTTCGCCTGGGGAGTTCTTATGTGTGGCCAATCTCTCTGGTGATTTGCTGTGTGTAGCCACCCAGGCACAGGTATGAAATTGGCATAGTTTACAGTAGCAGAGAGTAAGTGTATGAAGTACATTGCATAGCACTCAAATAACAAAAGCAGGGAAAGCTTCCCATTCCTGACATTAGGGGACAGTGTGTGGGAGAATGTGTATTTTAGAGCAGCCCGAATGAGAAGAGCTCAAGGAAGGGGCACATTCTAGGCAACAGTGGCGCCCAGGGGATGTCCAGAAGTGGTATGAGTACAGGGGAACTCAGTCGATATCCTGGGAAGAACGACGAGGGCAGCCTGCTTGCTCCAGGATTTGTGATCCTCTATTTTTGGGGGGTTCCCAACCTTTTATGAGGAAGTGCTTTCATCCCCAAAGCCATGAACCTGGGCAGAGGGAAGGCCTGTGTTGATAGTAAGGTAGTTCCCAAACAGAGGACAGAGATGCCCTGGATGGAGTGGTAGCTTCTACCTGAACAGCCCAGCACAAGGCTCTCCAAGGCCACCCCAAATTCTTGAACATTGGAATCACCTGGATGCTTTTACCTATACACTATGTTGGCCTCCAGTATTCTGATTTAATTAGTCTGAGGCAGGGTGGGGACCAGGCATAGGTATTTTTTAAGAGTTCCCAGATGATTCTAATGTGTAACTAGAGTTGAGTACCATTGAACTGGTCAGCTGGAACCAACTAGTTGGGAAATTCTTTTTTGACCTTGTGCTTCAATTCCTGAGCTTGTGCTTCAATTTCCTGGTCTGAACTGAAGTATGTTGCTGAGCTGAGATGGTTATCTCTTCAGGCCTCTCTGTCACTCCTTCTCACAGGTTTTCCTTCATGTCTTCTCTGTTATGATTTGGTTCCTGTGGGCCCAGATCTCTGCTAAGTGACAAAGACTGCTAATTGCTTAATCAGATAAACTAATTGCTGTTAACACTACCTGGCTAAAGCATTTCCCATGCAAACAAAATAGTGTCTCAAGCTAGTTAGCCTATGCTCCCTGAGGAGCAATGCCTACTTTGGGAATGTTCGGCAGGGCCAGCAGTGAACTACAGGACTTTGCAGAATCACCCTAGGCGGCCATGTCTCTGAGGAGAAGTGGAGACTGAGCAAAGAAAAGAGCCCTCTCCTTACATAGCAGTGTGAACCTGGGCCATTGCCTGATCTTTTGTGATTCAGGAGAGCAATATTTCCCTTCTAAATCCTCGTTAAGGGTCCACCCAAAGGTGTTGCATGTAATAGATGGTCTACAAATATTAGTTTCCATTTTTTCCCCTTGCCAATGGCCAGATTCAAATGGATATTTTGGTGGCCACATCTCACTTTTAACACATGGAAATCAAATCGATAGCCAAGACAGGTCTCTCTCATCCTTCACTTGTACAAAGAGTTTTTTCTTTCAGGTTTTCTTATTCTAAAATGCATGTGACATAAAATTTACCATCTTATCCATTTTAAGTGTAAAGTTCCTTGGTATTAAGTATATTCATATCACTGTTAATCATTCATCCACATTCAGAATTTTTCTCCTTGAAAACCTGCAACTGACTCAGGAATGATTTATGTTAGTCAGCTTTCTATCGCTGTGACAAAATACCTGAGACAATCACTTTATAGTGAAGGAAGATTTATTTTGGCTTATCATTTCAGTTCATGGTGCCTTGGCCCCATTGCTTTGGGCTTGTGGTGAAGCAGTACATCATGGCAAGCATAGATTGTGTCAGGGTTCCAATATTCCTTTCAGTAGCACATCTCCAGTGACCTAACTTCCTCCTACTAGGCCCCACATCCTAAAGGTTCTACACCTCCAACTAGCACAATAGACTGGTGACCAAAGCTTTAACACATTGGCCATTGGGGGACACTTAAAAAATACTGTTAAAAAGTAATTCCCCATCCCTTCCTCTCTCAAAGTCCTGGAAGCCACCACACTTTCTATCTGTATAATTTGTCTATTCTAGGTACTTCCTAGACATAGAATCATAGTGTGATTACTTTTTAGATCTAAAGATTGACTCCTATTTATTACTTTTAAATTTTCCTTTTTTTTTTTTTTAATGCTTTCAGCCTTCCCATGTTTCAGCTCTGGATCCTAACTTTATTATCTGATGTGGTAGCTAGCATTCCCAGTCTGCATCTTGTGCAGAGAGACAAAGGGCTTTCAGTGTCTTTATCTGAAGCGGACAACATTTTTTTAATAGAAAGAGTCAAAAGACAAAGCTTATTTGTACCGTAGAACCCTGGTATGATCTTGATAATTAACCAATGTCTGGTTTTACTGTTTCAAATCAACCAAACTGCACCCCCTTCGGTTTATAGTTGAGTCCACAATTTCCTTTTTAAACCGGGCTTGCTTTTTTTGGTTTTTTGTTTGTTTTTTGAGACAGAATCTTACTATATAGTTCAGGCTAGTCTTGAATTCATCATGTATCCCAGGCTGACCTCAAACTCATGGCAATCCTGGTGAGTCCACAATTTCTTCATTGTTACATTTTGTCGCAGAAACCAAATTCTTGTCCAACCTCCATGTTTTTTTTTCTCCTTAGTAATAGAGCCTTAATTTTTACTCCCATAATCCCAGCTTCTCTCAAAGCCAGATATGGCCATTGTCTCCATTCTGGTCAATGAGTTGCAAGTAGAATTTTTAGTAGGACTTCAGAAAAATCTCCCCTAAAAATAAGTGACTTAGGTGGGAAGAGCTAGCCCCTCCCCTCTTCTTATGATTGAAATGTGTTATGGTGGAGCTTCCGGCAGCCATCTGGGATCATGAGGTGACCTTGAGAATGGAGGGTACAAGAAACCTGATCTGTGCTGATCTGGACCCATCACAGAAGCCCGGGACTGCCTACTGCTGAATTTTCTTATAGGAGAGAAAAATAAGCTTTTGTTTTGTTTAAATTTTTTAATTTAATCATAGCAATGGATGAAAATCATTTTTACTTTGTTAAAATACAAATATTCTGTGTCTCAGAAAGAAGCAGGATAGAGAGAAAAAGAGAAAAATAGAAAAGAGAGAAGAGAGAGGGAGGAAGGAAGGAAGAGAGAGGGAGGGACGGAAGGAGGGGAGGAAGGAAGGAAGAAAAGGAGAGAGGGAGGGAGAAAGAGATCCTGAGCTTTTGGTGGTAATCTAAGATTTCTTTCGTATCTGGAAGATTTCTATGTATCCACAGACTTTCCAACTTTGAAAAATAGTTTGAGAGGTCATTAGGAGAAGGTGAAAAACAAAAGGGAAATTTGTCAGCATGTATTTGAGTAGCTCTCCTGATAGTAGGAGCTAGAAAAGCCTTTCTTTAGAGTCTTAGGCCATTTCTAACAGTTTCCTTTGAAGTCACTAATTATGCTCTAAAAAAGAAGGCATCATTGGAGCCAGAACCAGCAGCCAATTACCCACGAGAAATCATTCACTGTGTGGGCTGCCTTCTCTCTCCCTCTGTTCGCATAATTTCAAAATGCAATTTCTAGAATCATGCTAAATACTTGTAAACAAGAGATTGGTTTAATTGCAAGGAGGAGCCATTTCAGGGGATTAAAAATGAGAGCTGTTCCTTCTTGTTGCTTGATGGCGGAGCAGCCTGTCCTCCCGGGTTAGACCTTCAGTTTCCTTCCATCTTCACCCCGGTCAGGGCCCTTGTTCACTTTGATGAGCTGCACTAACTTCAGGGCAGCAGCCAGAGCTGCCTGCTATGGGGTAGCATGTGGAGTTAGAAGACTCAGGTTCAAGTCCTGCTCTGGCTCCTATGAGGTTTTTCACATCAGCAAGCGAGTCAGCCTTCCTAAACTTCAGTTTCCTCACCTCGAGAGTGGCACTGCCAGCCAGGGTTGGGAGGACCAAGTGGGTGATGCGTGTGTGTAAACTACAAAGTGCCTTAATGGGATATAAACCTTATGTGCGTAGTGATTCGGTTATCTCCTGACTTCCTTGCTATTTCAAACAGTGCCTGGAAGATCACGGGGGTGTATGACAGTTGCTCCAGCCCTAATTGGAACCATGACATACACTGTAGAGTGGCAGCGGCCCTCCATCATCGACAATGGTTTTCCACAGGCATGTGGGTCCAGACTGACCTGGCTGATCTCGGCTGGGCCAGTTTGTGCACCTGTACTTGAGCTGGGGAACTTGGCTGGAAGCCCACGCTCCATGGGTCTCTCGGGCTCCTCTCAGGGCTGAGGACTGGCTGGGGCCCATCTTCTCACAGCGAGGGTGGAAGTGGAAGAAAAAGAAAACCAGCGCGTCTGTGCCATACTCATCCCGTTAGTCAAAGCGGGAGGATACGTGGCCACGACAGGGTTAGGAATCTCGCAATGTCCACTCGGCAGGAAAGATGCTGCCAGGTTCCATGGCAAAAGGCAAGGACAGACCAAAAGGCGAAGAATTGGGTTATTAATGCCGCCTACCAAAAGGTGCAAGTACGAACATGACTGTTTTTTGAACAAGTGAATGGATATTTTTGAACGAATGAAGACAAATTCAGGACACCAAGGACTCCTAAGTTAAGCCCTTACTTTGACCATCAAGGCTCCTTATCTTCCCTTTTACTGATGAGGGTGGAAAGCAGCTGCTATGTGACCATGCAGACAAAAATCATTCTCCAGCTCCTGGCCCCTTGGCCGCCCTCCCTGGGCCCCCAGCCTTTCTCTCCTCCCCCTTCCCAGCACTGATCTCGCCCTGAAGTAACTACTGCCAAGACTGTGGTTGGTCTCTGGGGTGTCACCTACAGATGCTGAGTCCGTTTAAGAAGCAGAGGAGCAAGCACGTGTGGGAGGCATGTTTCTATCTCCTCTCATCACAGAGAATTGTTTGATTGCTTAAATTGAAATAAACAAAATGTGTCCCTTAAAATTATATAACTATCAAAAGAACTGAAAACAGACTGTTGAAGGCAAAGTTACATTAGAGATAAAGTGAGCCGGGAGGACATTTTCTTCACATTTACTCTCTGGTGCTGTAGAACAAATAATATATACATGTTATTTTTATAACATGTTTTGAAAGGGTTTGTAGACAGGGTCTGTGATATTCCCTTCTTGTATTTGTGCTTCAGAGCCCAAGAGGGATGGTGCTTTGCTGATGGGATACCAGGCGTGGGCTGTGGGAGAGCGGCTGAGACCTTAACCAGCTCCGTCTCGACCCCAGCCTGGGGACACGGCTTGCCCACCCAACTCAGGAGATGTTCATTTAAAAAAGGAAAAGAAAGCAATTCCTCCTTCCTCACAACAATCCATTTAAGAGAGCGTGAATGAAATTAACATTCCTCTCTGCTCACCTAGAATAAAATGTCGCTGGGTGAGTAAAAAAGCGATTACATCTGAGGCTGAATGAGCAAACTATCGCAGCAGATGGGAAAGTCTTGTGCTACCGATTTAGGGTTATTTCCCTTGTCTTTCCATTTCTCCCTCTCTGCTCCAGGCTTCCTGTGGGCCTGGGTTTGCATAAAGAGCGTGTTTGGGGGAGCGCAACCTGGAAGGTACCAACCTCTTCAGCATTTGCAGTTTGCTGTTTAAATGCTGCTGTATGGCAGAGAGGCGCAGAAGGAGAAAGCTTGTGAGTCAAGATGGACCTTGCGGGGGAAATGCTGCTGTTCACAGTTCTCCTCTGGGTAAGGCTCAGGCAAGTCTGTTCTCAGTGTATTTCTGCAGCAGAATAATACAGGTGGAAGACAACCTGCTTCTAGTTTTACTTTGCATAATGGCTGGCTGGAGTCCTTTCTCTCCTGAGTTGCCCTCTGAGATCACAACTGATCACAAGTCCCTTAGCTTTCTCCTGGGAACTGACTCACTCCATCCTCCAGATTCTGGAATTCCGTATTTATTGCAGAGACAGAAAGCGAGTGCTGTGAATGTATTCACACGTGTGCACGTGATTGTGTGTATGGGCACTTGTGTGTGCTGAGGTGGGAACACTTCGGAGAAGAAAAATCTCAGAACCGAATGACTTCTCCGGAGAGCATCATCTACCTTGTGCTCCTGTCATTCCAGCCACAGAGTGTAGACCAAACCATAAAAACGAAAGCTCCAGCCCCCGATAAACGAAGACAAATGACCACCTGCCTCAAAGTCACTCCACCCTTGAAGAAGGTAAAAATGGGCCGGGAGCGCCAGGGTGACCTTGAACTCACGGCTTGGCAAAACCTTTCTATGACGCGGTCAGACGAGTCCTCCAGCCCCGGTTGGGTTACTGGCCTCACCAACGTGGGACCAGGACTAATCTCGGATCCCAGCTCCAGGCTGTCACCCTGCCGTGTTCCTCTGCTCCTTTTGCAGGGGTGTTCCGTCCAGGCAGCCTCTGCCCATTAAAGTAAATAGTGCTTTCCTGAGAGCACATCTTCAATATTTCTGCAATTGTGCCATAGCCAGCTAATGTGTAATGCTGTAGTTTAATAGTCAATTAAAACACAGCACTGCACATTAAACTCTCTACTGTATCGCTGCAGATCTACTTAACAAAGGCGAGGTCCCCAGAAAGCACTGTGTACTTGCCGTGAGATGCTGAAACAGAGCAGGGGAAGTCTCTAACGGCAGAAAAATTGAAAGGGGAAGTGGGATGAGGAAAAGGACAATAAACACCTCCATACGCCCTTCCTGCCTTCTCCCAGTTGAGCAGCCCCTCCGCTTGTCTGGAAGGAGCCAAATCTGCTGGTGCTGTGTATTGCATCTGGAAATTCTGGAAGTTTAATAACAAATCCCTTCGGATCCAATCTCATTACTCAGATCTTTATTTGGAAGCACTTCAGTTTCCTCTCTTTCCTTCTCAGAGAGCGAGCCAGAGTTCAGGAAGGCTGCCCCCAGCCGGGGAGAATATGCCACAGCCTCCTCCCTCGGGAACAATTGCCAGGGCGGAAGAGGAATTCTTCAAACAGCTGTAAATCCTCCCAATATCTCCCTCCTTTGGAAACCACAACATATCCCCACATCAAAGCCTCCTGTCAGCTGCCAAGAGAAAGAATCAATAATTTTAACAGAAACGAAGCAATAAGAATGCTGAATGTGTGGTGTAAACACCTATATTGCAAATAACCCAAATATCACCTTGGGAACTCCTTAGAAACACCTTAGAAACTGGAAGAATAAAAGTCCCCATGCTGCAGCTTCTGATGGGCCCGGAGCAGCGTTTCTGCAAGTGAGTAGTAAAAATGCCAGCCTCCACTTTGTGGGCAAGAAAAGGGGAAGACGGAGAGACAAGGATAGATTTTGTAGGTGGGACGGTCAGAATCAAAAGCAAGGAAAGGGGGGATGAGCTAGGAAATAAGGTTGAAAATTTAAAATAGGCACACACACATCACACTGTACCTATCACCACACTGTCCCCAAATCTTTCCATGGCAGACTGCAACCTTGGGATCCTCATCCATATAATGGGTGTGATGGACACACGCTCCCTGAGTTTCCCTCCTGCTCTGTGAGTCCATACAGTTCAAGAAAAACCACACAATGGATAAGTGTGTTTGTGTGTGCATTTTTCCTCATTTTATTAAATTTGGAACTTCTGCTCTTTCTTGGTGAATGTTCGTTGTTCAGTTAAGTGAGCTTCTACGATGTCTGTGTGGTCCACGATGCCCGTGTCTCCTTTGTGGCTGCATGTCCTACAGTCAGAGCTTGTTGGAAGTTACGGCGGAACTACGTTCCCCAGGCAAAGTCCCAAGTTACTTCAATTTGCTTATTTAAACTAGAAGTATCTGCTTCTGGATGCCAAACACTTGAGCCACCTTCTGTGGGTGAGTATGCAAAAACAACCACATCTCAGCCTCCTTCTGACTCTCTCAGGGAGACTTTGGCATCCCCAGCACTTTTCTACATCTGGGAGAAACAGGGCGTTGACTTTCTCTTCTAATCCTTTCTTGGCAGGGCCAGTCCAAGCAGGGGTAGAAGTAGGAGGATTCTTGTTAGCGTCTGGATCTTCTCAAATGCGTTCAAGTAGTGGAACACTTAAATGGTGTGCTAACTTCTGTCCTGGCTTCTTCCTGTTGCTCCTACCAGTCATCCTCCCATGTCTCAATGGATGTTCCAACCCACTGAACTTTCATCTAAATTTGTACCTTATTGTGGTGGTATATTTTGAGTTGCCCGAAGTCCTACTTAGGGCTGGGTGGATACAAATACATGAAAATTCCTTGGCCTTATTCTTGTCCAGTTGTAGGTACAGGTGTGTGTGTTGAGGGGAAGGGTGTTACTGGAAGATAGAAGACAAAATGGCCCTGGTGTCTGAGGATAGAAACAAGGGGATATTTTCCTTGGCATGTAAATGAAAGGGGATGAGTGTTATGGTTTGCTATAAAAGCTCCTCCCCTCCAGACGCTCCTGTGTTTTGAGGCGGGCCTTTTGGAAGGTGATTGGACCACAGGGTGCTAATCTCATCAGTGGAGAAGTCCACTGATGCCTTCCTAGCCAAATGTGCTATTTGGAGGTGAAGGCTATTTGGAAGAAGCGGGTCACTGGGACCTGCCTTTGGACTATCTCTGGGCCTTTGGACTATCTTTCTTCTGGATCTCTTGTGGTCTCACTGCTTCTTGGCTTCCATGACATGGGCAGCTTTCCCCACCAGGCCCTTCCACCATGATGTGCCTCACCACGGTCTGAAAGCAACCTGACTGTGGAGTGAAATCTCTGAAGCTATGAGCCAAAATAAACCTCTCCTCCTTTAAATTGTGTATGTTAGTACTTTGTCCCAGCAACAGAATGATGACTAATAGAGTGACTAACAGGGAGCAGCGTATGAAGCTGTGTGTGTGACAGTGTGTGAGGGGCATTGCAGGAGCATTGAAGAGTCACAAAGACAAAGTGAGTTCCAGTGTGAAGCATGATACTCCTCTCTGGTTTTCAATTTTGTAGTGAGGCTCTGAGTGTGTACTTAGGGAGACCCCATGTCAGGAGATAGTCAGCCTGCTGTGGAGTCCCTCAGTGGGCCAGTGGCTTTCATATGCATTATCTCAATGGGCTCTTACAATGACTATTCCAGATAGGCATTGTTCACATTTTATACATGGAGAAACGGAGGCAGAAAAGAGTTGAGTGATAAACCAAAGGACTCACACCAGCAAGAGACAAGAAATAGCATTTCAATACAGTTCCTCCAATCACCTCCTTAGATTATATTGAACCACTTACGAATTAAAAACTTTGGGCCATAAAATGATGGATAAGCCAATGTATTCTCCTTCAATCATGCAACCAACATCTGAGGGATGGAGATAGGAAATCCAGCAATAGCTGTTGTACAAGGAAGAGATAAGGAAGAATATGACTTATTTTAAGAAGCTGGCAACTCCTCTGCTCACTTATTCTGAAGGACTTCTGTGGGGAAGGAGAAGGTTAGAATCAATAGCAGACCTGGCTCCCTGCTCCTGAGTCTCGCTCCAGCCTTTAGTCTAGAAGGATCCAGATTGTCAAACAGAGTTTTCCTGTGTCCCAAGAATGCTCCAAAGTTTCCCGTTGGCCATGTTCCTCACCTTCAGCTCAGCCAGGCCTGGGGGAAGATGCCGGGTGGAGGGAGTTAGAGGGGAAGTCCATGTAAAGTGGGAGACATCTTTTTAGGTGAAGGGATAAGCAGTTGAGCTGAGAGCCGGAGCTGATTTCCCAGCCCATCTCTCCACACTCAAACTAAGGACTGGTAATTCCATTGTGTGGGTCTCTGTGTGAAAGGCTCCCAGACTGCAGGGGAGACGAGGGGAGAGTGGTTTAAAGGAGGAATCGTATATCCTTATCTGCACACCGACCCCCCCACCATGTGAGGCTGATTGACACTATTAAAATTTCAGGAGCGTCTCTGCTGGGAGCATCTGTGGTGTGGTGGCAATGGGGGTGGGGTGGGCAATGAGGGCAGGGAGAGAGAGAGAGAGAGGGAAGAAGAGAGAGATAGAGAGAGGGAGGGAGAGAGGCAGTAGCCTGCTTGCTGATTTTCTCCTCAAAATAGTGCATGTGGGAGGAGTGATAACTGGGGAATGAAAATACACAGGATGGAGGATTTCATGGCTGTTGCCCAAGATAGTGCAGGGTAGGTGCCATCTAAAGACAGAGCCCTAGAACCCTCTTGGCTGTTATCTTCCATGCAAAAATTTAGAAAGAGGCTCCAAGTTGGAATAATCACATTAATGCAGAGTCTCCTCCCCCAGGCTACTTGTTAGGTTGCTAGCATAGAATGGGAGGAGAATTTGGGAGTCAAAACTCCAGGCTCAAGTCTTCATCAGCTACGTGAGCTTGGGGACGTCCTACTCTTTCACCTAGACTGCTTATCAGGAAGACCACAGCATTGTTATGAAAAGACAAGAGCTAGTGAAAAGTGCCAGCTCTTTGCACATGTTGGCTTCCACATAAATAACATGTTAATTTATTACAACTAAAGTGTAACTTTTAGGAGTCTAAAACCCCTCACAGTCCAGTTTAAACAGGCGCTGGGAGCCTGCCCGTGTCAGCCTTCCTTGTAGTGGACTTCCAAGCATCCGGCTTCCTGGATGTCCTAAGCAGTCGGATGGGGCTCTGTCTGAGGAAAGCCACGGAACGTCCTCCCAGGAGGCCAACATGTGGTCAGCAGAGAGACTGGGAAAGCTCTGTCCTCTAAATGGGTGCTTTAAACTAGGTGAACAAGGCCCTCGCAGGCAGGAGGCTGGGGATGAAACTGCTGGTGTGTGGCACTGCGCCTCTGGCCAGACAAGGGAGACTGGGCCACAGAATATCCTTTAAGGGGACTCTGATGGCCTCCCTGCCAGGGACAGGGCTACTCCTGCCCTTGAGCCAGGAAATGGGGGTGCTCCATTTATATCTTCCATCCTGCTCACCCAAGACTACACAGTCTATCCCGAGGACCAGAGGAGAGATGACATGCTGTCAAGCACCATATTGACATCTCCTCAGGCCTTGATAGGAAGTTTGGGTCGCCGACTGGCGTTCCTCATCACTCATATGGCGACTGGTTTGGGCGCACTCTCTTCCATGCAGTAGTACCTGTGTCCCTGTCTGAGTCCTTCTTTCCCCGCACTGTGGACACTGGCAGCCTACACTGTGCCCTCATCCTCTCTCAGTGCCTCTGCCCCTAGGTCCCAGAGACCCCAAGTGCAACAGTGCGGCCTGCCCCATCTCCACATGCCACCAAGGCCTTTCTTCCTGTGTGCCTTCCTCCACCTTCACGTGAGACCTGATCTGCGGAAAGGGAAGGATGGCAGTCATGCCACAGGCCATGACCCTCAAGTTCTGTCTCGGAGTCCCTTAGCTGTACCAGCCTCCTCCCATTCCTCCTCCTCCTTTGCCTCATCCTCTCCCCTCCAACATGTCTTCCTCCTCTTGCCTCCTTTTTCTCTTCCTCAACTTCCTTCTTGTTAATGTCATTACCTTTCCGCTTTCCGCTCCACATTTTTCTCTGGATGGTAAAGGTGGACTTTAGTCAGTCGGATCACAGAAAGTGCAGAATGTTGTAACAAGGCTTCACAGCTGCAGACGGAGACCGAAGTGAGTTTCTTGCCCCTTTGCTTCGGGATTTGAGCAGACCACTGCCGTAGAAGTTTGGGCGCTTGCTTCCTGAGATGGGGGTCTGAATTACATAATCCAGAAGGACAGAGGAGCAGCTCCTTGGGGAGCGAAGCTTAGCAAACAGCAGACGGGAGACGGAAGGGAGGCTTGCAGCTCAGTCTTGTTCCTCCTGTGTGCTGTGCTGACAGCCGAGGTATGTTTCTTCTTGCAGGCTTCCCGGAGCAATCACTATGTCAAGTAAGCACATCTCCCAAGGCCCCAGCTGTCCTTGTGTAGTGCCAGCCAGAGTGGAAGAGCCTCCTGTGAACTGCTTCTTACCTCGACCTCTTACCTCTGATCTTTGTCCCAAACTTGCACCTCCTACTTTCTGATCCTTGGTCAGCCTCTGCATTCTGGAGGACCAGGACCAACACACCGTGTAATTGTGAGAACAACTTGGAGGTCTTTAAAACATCACTGATTTGTTTATCACTAAAGAAAGATGAGAAGGAAGGAGAGGAGAACTGAGTCAGGGGAAGAGAGACCAAGAGTCCTCCCTTGCTCCAACAAGCACACACCATTGGACCCTCTTTTCCCTGAAGAGAAAACCCGCTTTCCTTCTACGTGCAGATTTACAAGCATTTTGTCAGCAGAGCTCAGAACTCTTCAGAAATCTTGGTGGGGTGGCACTAAGGGACACCCTCACACTGAGCGCAGCGCAGAAAGACTCCTTTCGGTCCTTCGACTGAAAACTCGCCCGGAAAGGAGAAATAATAGCAGGCTCAGTGCAGCTACCGAGAAGGACTTCTGTTCTCTCTCTCTCTTTTTTAAGACAATATAATCAATGAAAGGATTCAGAAAAAATGAACTGTAGGGAGCAGAGGGGGTCTCGAAATGGGCTTTTTATCTGCATCACTTCTTTCATGGTGGCTTACTTTTATTTGCCATTTGACAGATGGGCCTGCGTCAACAGCAGCCAACCGCCCCATTAGCCAGGCCAGCAGGCAGAGCTGGTGGAGGCGGAGGGAGTGCCGAGGTCGGCTTTCTTCTCGCCTCTCCTCCTCTGGGCTCTCAGTCCCACATGTGGCCTACATGGCTGTACCAGGCTGCTGGGAAGCAGGGATTGCGCCGGCAGGGCAAATAAGAACATCTTCCGCGTGCAAATCGCGGACATCACTTCTTCTTTCTGTCTTCTGCCAGGAAAAGAAGGCGGCACAGGGAAGAAACTGAATGCTTGAAGGACGTCAATTTCCATTTCTCTGTCTCTGGCTGCTGTGGTCAGGGGAGACTGGCAGGCGGCCCTGAACTAGAATGGGCTGGATGTCGACCTGGTCTGGGGACGTGGATCTGAGAAAGCAATTTTAGCCACTAAAAGGAAAAACTGTTTGCTCTCTCCGTGAGCATGCAGACTTGAACCCTTCAAACTGATCAACACACTGCGAATTTAAGCTACTCCCTCTGGTCCGCTGCGCCTCTCAGTTGCTCACAGTTGCTCAAACCAGAAGGAGGAATTGGAGAGTCATCTTTGACTCGCCTTTATCCCCACATCCCATCACCAAACCTCATCAGTTTTATGGTCTACCACTATAGCATCTCTAGAACCTTCTCTCCTCCCATCTCTACTTTCCCTCTGAGTCCAAGTGGTAGTTGCTTCTCACTTGAACCACAGCAACAGTCTTGTTCTTGCCCCCCATTCATTTTTTTACCCTACAGTAGAATTCATTTCTAGAAGAATAGAACATACATTGTCTCTAGCTTGCTGTCAGTCCTTTAAATGCCTTCCATTGCCCTGGGTCCAAGTCCAGGAGTCCTTCACCGGGGTTTCCCAAGCCTTCCTCAAGACTGCCCCTGCCCACCTTCCTGCCTGTCACTGCTCTGCTCGGTCTGTATTCTGGAGGAGCAGAACCAAGATCCCCACTGTACTGTGAGCACAAGGCGCACTGTCCACGTCTTTCATGTGGCCCCACAGTGACCTCAGACGCAGTGAACATGTGGTTCTTCCTGCCTGGGGATTAGACTCAAAACACAGTACCCCACAGTACGTGCTTGCATGCTGACCACTTGGAACTGAAGGAGACTGGAAGGTCTTAGGAGCAAAGTCTCCCTGCCTTCTCCCACTGTATTAGTTACTTTTCTAGAGTTGATGGTTTGCGAGAGAGCAGATTTAATACAGGACATTTACAGGTTACAACATTCACACATGAGCCAAATGCAGGAAGAGTACAGAACATCTATCCATGCGCTGGAGACCCGAAAGCTCCAATCAAGGGCTGGGAGCCCATGGCACTGTCCCGTGTACATCCATGTCTGCACTAAATGGCTGAAGAAATCTTTACTGTAGCCAGGGTACAATCGCACAGCAGAGACGAAGACCAGCTCCCCTGAAGCAACAGCAGCCACCCTCGACAACAGCAAGGCCCCAAGCTCCTTTGGCAACAAGAATGGCCGAGTTCCCTTCTGGAGAACTAGCCGCAGCAGAGCTTCTCCTGGGAAAAAGCGGGCAACTATCTTCTGTTCCCGTTCTCCTTTACGTCGCCGGCAACAATCCTCAGGTGGATCCTCCGCACTCAGAACTGCGCCAACTCAGATCAGCTGGGCGTTCCTGTTCATGTTGACAGTATCAGTCCACAACACCCACTATCTCTTTCAACTTGCCCCTCAGATGGGTCAAGTCTAGTGAGAAACTAGAATTCTTCTCCCTAAAGCAATCATGAAACCTGGAAAGGTTCCCTCCTCCGAAGCTCCTCACGTCCTGCCCTACTCACGGAGAAGGAACGTCTTACAGCGATGCAGGAAAGAGTCTGAACAGAAAGAGCATGCTGAACCCCAAGTTTAGTAGTATTGGGTCATACCCCTTTTTTGTCCAATCATGTTCTCCACAGCTACCCATTTCTTTCAACAGACCTAGAATAAAAATAGACAATTTTCCCTGAACCTTTGGGTGTTCATTTCTGAAAGTTTCCATGTCATGTAAAACTTTGTTGAATACATTTGTCATATTTTTCTCTTGCTAATCTGTCTTTTGTTGTAGAAGTGACAGTCATAACCCTTGTGGTAGGTGAGGAAATGGTGTTACCTTTTCTCTACTTCACTGGAAAAGCCCTTTATTGCTCTACACCTTTCCTTAGTATTCCTCAACTTAGTGCCACTTATTTATCTAAATCTTTTATTCTCCTGCATTAATCAGCTTTCTATTACTGCGACAAAATACTTGAGATAACCAAGTTAAGGTGGAAAGATTTATCTTGGCTCACAGTTTCAGATGTCTCAGTCCATGGTCACTGGTCCCTGTTGTTTTGGGCCTACGGTGGAAACATGGAGGAATTGTTGTTGGGAAGCAAAGAGAGAAGAAAGGGGCCAGGGTCCCAATGTCTACTGCAAGGGCATACCACCAATGATCTAATTAGGGCCTATCTCCTAAATGTTGTGTCACCTTTTAATAGCCCTACGTGCTGGGGACCAAGCATTCAACACATGGGCCTTTGGTGACATTCGAAATCCAAGCCACACATTCTCACTCAACTCAGCTCCACAGAGGAAGGTACTGTGTGTGCTTTTTAACCACAGTATCTCTAGCACCAAATACAGTACCTGGTTGAAGGAGAAGCTCAAAAATATATATAGTATTTAAATTGAAGAGATTTGGGTAAAACTGCTTTGGAACTATAAAGGCTATTTAACCTTGGTAATTTTTATTTCTCCTTCCTACCTTGGAATAAGCAGGATAGAACATTCAATTATCATTTGAACTTGAGTGGAACTTATTTATATCTTTGTGTTAAAGCTTCCAGGCATTTTCATCTTAAGCTTTTTATTTATACCTGCAGAATGAAGGTTTTTGTGCCTCTATAAAGGAATTTCAGGCAGTAGCCAGCAGGTGGGTTCATTAAGGAAACAGCAGAACATGCTCATCACTATTTTTATTTCTTTTTCCTAGTTTAGAAAGCGGCTGAAGCCAAAGGAAGTAGATGCTATTCCCTCATCCTCTTTACGAAGATCAATCCAGGATCCCCCTCTGAAGGAGAGGAGAGCTGTGAGCAGCTTTGTTGGGTCGGAAGTACCTGAGCTCCCCTCAGATAGCCTGAGATCTAGGCTCTTGTTAACCCAGAGACTTTGAATACTGCCTCAGTTTCCTCATTTGTAAAATGGAGACTTCTCATCATCGGAAACAAATACTCCATATCCACAATTTAAAGGAGGAGAGGTTTGTTTTGTTTTGGTTCATGGTTATCACCCCTGGCTGGCAGGCTCTAGCGCAGAAACAGCACGGCAGAGGGTCACAGTGGAGGACAGCTGCTCAATCATGGCAGCCAGGAAGCAGAGAGAGAAGAGCTGGGGTGGGAAATACACCCTTCTAGGTCTCGCCCCAAGTGACCTGCCTCCTCTGTCCCGCTCCTACCTCCTAATAGCACACCCAGCTGTGATGCTCCCACAATCCAATCGCCTTCTGAAAACCCTGCCTCTGAGCACATGAGATCGTTCTTGATCTAAACCATAACAAAGATACACATCAGAAAACTCTTTGTAAGCTACAAATATAAGTTAATGGTGGTGTGGTTATTCCAGGGAACGAAACCTCCCAAGTACAAAAATAAATAGGTCTTTCTTTCCCAGGGAGCTGCCTCCATTAACATAACCTGTGTGTACGATCATGTGTCAAGAACAATGCCGATTATATTCACATTTCCCCCTACTTTAGTGGTCTGTGAGTTCATAGAGATGGGCCTTAGTCAGCTACTGCCCTAGTGTCGAGCATCCAATACACTTTGAATAAACGTGTGCTAAATGCATGTAAGGTGGGAGGTAAGAAGAAGGTAGAACCGTAGGAAAAGGTGATGGAAGTGGGGGGTGTGTTTGTGTAGGGGGCTGATTCCCTAGTGAGATTTACTAGTTACTGAGAACAAATAGAAGTACCTTACTAACTGGAGAGAGCCGGCCTAACTCTCTTGGCTTAAACCTCAACTCCCAGGACTTGCTTGGAAAGGGGCCAGCCTCAGGGATGGGGACAGGGAGGGAAAAACGTGCTCTTGGTCTAGGCTTAATTCAGCCTTGGGGTCTTTCACTGGGGGCTGCAGCTGAGCACTGGAAGCAGTCATACAATAAGAATGCTTACATTTGGGAGCCTTTCAAGAGATACATGTCCTCACCCCAAAACAAAGCTGAAAGTGCCAAAATATAAAGAAGTGTCTTTTTCCAGTTCCCTGAAACAAACACACACCTATCTGCCCATTAAAAACCGGCCAGGTCCCTGCTGTGTGCTGTACGGGGTAGTGGGGTGATATAAAAGCAACCACACTCCGGGTTCATTTCTAGCAGAGGAACATGGCTACCCTTCCTGTGGGGACACTGCCACAGGTCCTAGGGGGGGAAGCATACAGCCCCTGCCACCTGTCACATGGCCTCTGACTTCTCCCGCCACTGCTCTAGCTTCATCCTTGGCCAGTGGGCACCAAAGGAAGATACACGGTGCCAGAGGCCTGGGGCACTCTTTTTAATCCTCCACCTTGCTGGGAAATTGCAAATCACTAGGAAGGACACCGGCCACACAGCAAACTTTTGGACTCAGTCGGTAGTTTTTTACAGTCATCCTTTCTGGAGCCAACAAATAAGGAAATCATTCCTTTAGGATCAAAAAGTTATTTTGTTTTGTTTTGTAAAGGGAAGTGGCTCTCTGTTGTGAACCGAAAGTAATTCTCCTCCCTGTCCAAATGGAGCCATTTGTCAGCTACCTGAGGCCTGGGAGGTGACGCTCTAGATATTTCTCTCGAGTCAGAAAATAATGGTGTGAGGACCCTTCCTCCCCACTGGCCACCTCTGACTCCTGTGGCGTCGCAGTACGCAGGTGGTGCCCTCGGAGGCTGAGCGAGGAGGCCCTGACCTGGACAGTCAACTGTCCTTCAGCAGATGGGAGATCGCTTCAGGACACAAGGCACAGCCACAGAAGATAAAAATGGTAATTACTCAGCTGGGCTGGGGCTTCTCAGAGAATCTGTCTGCTCTTCAGCTCCTTCCACACAGAAAGCAACAGGCTCCTTGGCACTAAAAAGATAGTACCAGAGCCTTAGTGTTGACAGAGTGGTCTCTGTTGGAGCTACTTTCTCAATACATTTAATAAGCAAGTGCTGCCGCGGCCCCCAGCCATCCCCATGCAGGACTGCGGGACACCTAGCTGACAGTTTGCTGTGAATGCTGTCAAGTCCCCGCAAGCCCCATTTTAGACGAGCTGCAGCCAGCAAGCTTTCAGCGACCCCCCCCACCCCCCCGCCCAACTTTGGAGTGCTGGGCAGCTCCACCGTAAGGACTTTCTTCCCAGGCCTGAGCGAAGGAACCAAAAGAAGCCACTTCCTCTCGTGTGTGCAGTGTTTCTGAACAAAGGGCCCTGTGTGTGTCGGGACAACGGCGTCTCTGCATCTCCAGCACGGGCCTTGCTTGGTGTGTCTGGCTGCCTGGTCAGCAGCATGGCCCAGGGTGTGCACCAGAATACAGATTGGTACCGGGCTTTGGGGGCAGTGCCCATCCTGAGGCTGGACCTGGCTGCCAACAGCTTGCGGGCCTGCTCACTGCGTGGGCAGCATCCTGCTTGGTGATTTGACAAGAGTCTCGGCTCTCTTCGCAGATCAGAACTTCAGTTGCACTGTACCCAGCATGGGACGGCTGCCTCTGGAGCACTGAGACATTCCTTGCCATTGATCGGCCACTTTGGTGAGCTGGGAACATGCAAATACAAACTCTTTTGGAGCCCTGGCTTGCTGCTTTTCATCAGCAGCCTCTCTCAGCGGGGTGGGACTTTATTATTCACGGAAAGCCACAGCTCTGCCTCACACACTACTGTCTGTCACAAAGAGCTTCAGTACCAGATTCTGGTGACCATCAGGAAAATCAACTGATGGGCTCTCCTTTTACTTTCTAAACAGCCACCACTGCTATGACAATTAGTGACATCACGTGGGAGCGGCGGAGTTTAAGTGCATCTCCTGTATTTAGCCTTTCCTGCAACTTTGATGCTGTTGTGTAAGCAATTTGCAAAGTACCGCAGACTCCTTAGTGTGGAGGTCGGCTGTTCACATAGACTGAAAGCAGGACAAGTAGGTCCTTTCTGATCACATCTGTGCATCCTCTTGGCTTTCTGTGACCTCGAGTCCACTGCCCCCTCCACCTTCCCCCATTCATCGGGCTCCCCTCCTCCGTCTCCCTCCTCCTCCCTGGACCTAATGGCGCTCCAGGTCTCACCACATCCCTAAGTTCCCATCAACACTCACTAAGCAAAATCCCAAGCTGGCTGCGCGGGGCCTTCGCTACCTCTGCCTTGGTCTCCTCCCCAGACTGGGCGCTGAGGGACCCCGACTCATCTGATAGTCCAGCTCACCGCAAAGCCCTCGGCCTGCCTCCACAGGGTCCTCAGAGCTGCTGGTCTCACCTTTACCTGTCTCTGGAGAGCGCCCTCTCTTCCGCTCCACATGGCCACTCCAAGTCTAACACCGTCCTCAAGGCTCCTCCTCAACCTTTCGGCCGTCAGACTTAGCGGACACACTCGTTTCCGACTTTGAGGTTGTCAGGCACAGTTGCCCCCCACTTCCCATCCCCTTTTTCAAACACCTCGGCAGGCATGCCCACCCTCGCCTGCAGTCGCAGAGATGAGGCCCCGTTCCCGTGCCCCTTCCTCCATCCCTTGATGCCAGTGACAGATTTGATGGTCATCTTTTCGGCTTCACTTTTTTAAATCTTCTCCATCTCTTTTTTCGCCTGTGCATAAACTCAAGTTCCATGCTCCATGTTCCCCTTTAGTTAGTGTTCAACTTCCCTCCTCTCCTTGTGGCGTGTGAAAATATGGCTTGCCTCTGCTGAAATTTCCCGAAGCCTTACCTTCCATACCTTCCATCCACTGTTGGTCTGCAGTGGTCCCTTCTCCCTGCATCTGCCACATGCGTGTCACTTTCCCCTGGGATACTGTTCTGATTCATTGCTTGTCTCACTCCAGCACACACTCCCTGGTGAAACCCATCCTCTCTCCGGAGACATGCAGATAACTCCGTTCTGCAGCTGAGCTCTTTGCTCCTAGCTTCTTCCATCAGCACTACTATGCATTGGCACAATTGCAGGGGAGGCGATCACCATTTCCCTGTTAATATGCCCCTTCCCCTCCATCCCCATCTTGCTGGAGGATGTCATGACTTCCCTACAGGGGTGTGGCTATTGCGACCCCAGTCCTTTCCCACACTCTACAGTCACTCACTTAATCACCACACCTGCCTCAATATCTCTCTTAACACCTCTCACCCACGGCCCCTCTTCCTCACTGTCTCTATACCACTCTCCTGCCTGGCCCAACACAATAGCCTCCTGGATGGTTGCCTGTTTGCAGACCTTGTCATCTCCTGCCTAGCTGCCAGGGTGTCCCCTCTGAAAGGCGAAACTGGACTTGTCTAATCCCTGCTTCAACCTCTTCCATCACTTCTTCCTGATCTGGACTCTGCAGTTCATGCTCAGTCTCCTAGGACCAGAGCCGCCTGCCCGTCTGCAGCTGTGAGCTTCCTGTTTGTGCAGCGCCAAATCACCTGTGCACTCTTATTTCTCCCATAGCCCAGGGGCTCTGTCTTCCTCCTTTTCTGCCCACTCTTCTCTTTATTTGGCCAACTCTTATTTATCCTTCTACACCAGAAAAATTGTCTTTCTTCATCCCTCTTCCACAACCACCTTGTGAATGCTCCTAGAACACCTTGGGCCCAGTCTCGCTCTCACGAAGAGAGTTCTATTCCCGACTGATGTGTTGAAGTCCTAATCCCAGAACCAGAACGCAACTGTATTTGGAAATAGGGTCATCACAGACGTAATTAGTGGAGATGAGCTCATATTAGAGTAGGATGGGGAAATCTGGGCACGAACCCACACACGGGGAGAATGGCAAGGGACAATGAACGCCGAGAGATGGGGATGATGCTTTGCAAGCCAGGAGCACCAAAGATTACCAGCAAACTTCCAGAAACTAAGGGAGGGGCCTGGATCAGACTGTTTGCCTCCGGCCCTTGGAAGGAACCAGTTCTGCCCCAAATTAATCTTTGGCTTCTAGCATCCAGAATTGGGAGACAATACATTTCTGATGTACCCAGTTTGTGGTACATTTTTACAGCAGTTTTGAAATTAGGTCCATCCATCGTTCACTGTTATGTTGTAATTATTTCTATGTCTGCCACTCCCTCTGCAAACTGCCCCAGGGCAGAAAAGGTATCTTATTTATCCTTGTATCCTCAGTGTCAAAAACAGTGTATAGAACATAAAAATACTCAACAAGTGTTTGATGAATGAATTAATGAAAACACAGTATTCAAAAACTGTCAGGTAAGCCACAGGTTGAGACGCTTAACTGATTGGTTGCCCTTAACTCCCTAAATTCCTTTTTTTCCCGGGGATTACTTTGGAACCATCCGTGTCTTCCTGTTCATGGTGGGTGGTTGTACCGCTTGCTTTTGGCTGCCCTTCCAGAGGAAACTTCTGCCCTTTTCTGTCCATTCTGTGGCTGTGGCGATGGGTCCTCCTGCGTGGTGCACTCCCAAATTCCAGCTCTCACTAAGTTCTGGCCGCTCTACTTTGTCCCTTTGTTCTTTGAAGCCTACCATGTAGGACATCTCACTGTTGCTAGTCCCCAGGGCTTCATTCCTTGTCCCCTGAATTCTTCCCACTCCTCTGTAAATAGTTTCCTTATTCAGTGTTGGTGAGCCATCTGTTCCCTGCTGGGACCCTGACAAATACAGTTGGTAGGCAGGTGGGTGGGGACAGAGATGATAACCGTGGTTCAAAAATAATTGCTCGATTTTGTTTAATGATCTTTTAAATCCCACCGCTTAACTCCCTCTCAGTTCTCTTTTCAAAGCACCACATACCTAGCATTTTTACAGAAAGCCTGCTATTTGACCTATGCATTTGCTATGTCTGACTACACACAGGCAATGCTTAGTGTAATTCCACATTTTATCGAACACCTGCGACGTGCAAAATGCAGTGATTGACGCTGGGGATCCAGAGATGGAAAGGTCTTGTTCCCACTCAGAAAGACCCAGAGTCTAGTGGGGAGAGCGGCCCAAGGCTTTGGGGACACGGCGGGGGACACTGTGCTCAGCCAGGGGTCAGGCCGTGCATCTGCTGGAGCGCCGCAATGTGGATCAGGCCTTCCCTAGCTAACCTCGACATCTAGAGACACACTTGGCCTACTTTGGCTGTTTTTCACAGAACCAACTTCATCTTTTTCATCGGCCCAATGCCTCTGCGCTGTCAAACATACGCGAGATGCGCATGTAAGATGTTTTGGTGTCAAACTTCCGACTTACATTGTCTCCTTTCCTAACATGGGTCCCTCATGCTGATAGGATGTTAACTCATTGCATTGACAAACAATTCCCAGTTCTGGATTGCTGCAAGAGGGACTTTCCTGAAACAGTTTCCTGGGCCTTACAGACATCCTACTGAATCAAAACCAGAGGGGAGGAGAGGCCCAGGGAAAACTGAGTAGCGCCTTTTTACAGCAGCTGTAATTTAAATAAAAGGTTTTCAGAGTGTGAGTCCTTGGCCATTAGAGTGTGTCATACTGGCATAAGGCTAGACATACAAATCAATGGACTAGAAGTGAAAGTTCAGAAATAAACTTTCATGTTTAGAGCTAGTTGATTTTCTACAAGGTGGCCAAGATTATTCAGTGCAGGAAGTCTTCCTTACAAGTGGTGCCAGGATAGCTGCTTATCTACATGGAAAAGGATGAGTTTGGAGCTTGACCTCACACCTGATACAAAAGTAAGTGAAAATGGGTCATTAATTTGAATGTAAGAGCTAAAATGTAAAACTCTCAAAAGAAAAAGGCATCAATATTTGTGACCTTGGATTACACACTGGTTGCTTAGATATGATACCAAATGCTCAACAAATAAAAGAAAAATAGATAAATTTGACTTTATCAAAATGAAGAATTCCTGTACATCAAAAGACACTATCAACAGAATATAAGCCAAGTCACAAAATGGGAGAAAATATTTGCAACTCATAAATGTGGTAAGAAATTAACATTCAAATTATATAGAATTCCTCCAATTCAGCAATATCAACAAGAAACAACCCAATTTTTTGGCACCATTTTTGGGGGAGTGCTGGGGATCGAACTCAGGTCTTTGCACTTGCTAGGCAAGTGCTCTACCACTGAACTAAATCCCCAACCCCTACAACCTGATTTAAAAAAAAAAAAATGAGTGAAGCACATGAATGAACTTCTCTTCAAAGATCTATATGTGAACAAAAATCACATGAAAAGATTATTCACTATGACTAGTTGTATTAGTCAGGATTTTTATTTTATTAGTCAGGATTCCCCAGAGAAATGGAACCAATTGGATGAATGGATGGATGGAAGATAGATAGATAGATAGATAGATAGATAGATAGATAGATGAGGAGGGCTTTATTTTGAGAATTGCTTCACATGATGATGATGATGGAGACTGATAAGTCCCTGATATGTCATATATAAGCTGGAGAATCAGCAAAGCTGGTGGCATAGCTCTGTTTAAGCCTAAGGGCCCAAGAATCTAGGGGCTGCCGGTGCAAATATTGGAGTCTGATGGCCAGAGGGCCTGAAGTCCTGATATCCAAGAGCAAGAGAATGGTTGTCCTGACTCCTGAAGACAGAGTGAATTTACCTTTTCTCTGCCTTTTTGTTCTATTCGTGTCCTCAGGCAGGTGGATGACACCCACCCATATGGGGCAGTGTGGATATTCCTTACTTAGTCCATTGGCTCAAACACCAGTTTCTGCCAGGAACACCTCAGAGACACACCAAGAAATCGTGCTTTACCAGCTCTCTGGGTGTTTTTTAACCATCACACTGACATCTAAAATTAACTCTCATTGTTGGGTGTGGTGGCCCATGCCCGAAACCTCAGTACTCAGGAGGCCGAGGCAGGAGGATGGCCATGAGTTTGAAGCCAGCCTGGGCTACACAGTAAGGACCTGTCTCTGAAAGCTCCCCCACTCCAGTAAATAAATAAAATAAAATTAACCATCATTCTGGTCATCAGAGAAATGCAAATGAAAACTCCAGAGGGCCACTAGCAGGATGATGATAATAAAAAAATGCAGATATTAACACGTGTTGGTAAAGATGCGAGGAAATTTCAACCCTCATACACTGCTGGTAAAATGAAAAATATTTCAGTTGCTGTGGAAAATGGCTTTGGCAATTTCTCAGTTAAACACAGAGCTATCACAAGACCTAGCAATTCTACCCTCAAGAGCTGGACACGTACATCTACACAAAAACTTACACACAAATGTAAACGTCAGCATTATTCATAGGAGCTAAAAAGTGAAAACAAACCAAATGTCCATCAACTGATACATAAGAAAACAGAATGTGAGATGCACATAAAAATAATGAAGCACAGATCTACGCCACGGTGCAGACGATCCTTGAAAACACTGCGCTAAGTGAAAGAAGCCAGTCACAGAAGACCACAGACAGTATGACTCTAGTAATAAAAAATATTCAGAATAGACTAGTCAATAAACACCAGAAATTGTTTCCCAGGAGATGGGAAGAAAGGGGAAAGCGGAATGATTGCTGATGAATGTGAGTTTCTTTTTGAGGTGATAAAAATATTTTAGACTTAGATACTGGTGACAGTTGTAGCCCTGAAATGCCACAATATTAAAAGCACTTGAAAATTCTAAAAACCACTGAGTTGTACACTTTAAAAGGGACTCTTTTGATGTACGAATTGTATCTCAGCTTTTAAGAAGTAATTATTTTTGGGGGGCCTTGGAATCTATACTTGAAACAAGTCCGGGAGATGATTTTCAGAGACACTAATTGAAAACTCTCATTTGTATCACTTTATATTCTCTAAAAATTTGAATTATTCAAAATCTGCTAAAAAAAAAAAAAAAGCAAAAACCCCCAGACAACCCAGTGTCTAGACAGCCATTGAATAAATCACCCACTGAATAAATCTTAAACTTCTGGCTGCTACATAGCAGGTAGCATGCTAGGCCCAATGAGCTAACCACGAACTCTGCCATAAGAGTTTGGAGTCCAGGAGGGACACAGACAAGCGAACCGTTACAGTATAAGAAGACAGCTGTGACTTTTGATTGAATGGAAGTTTGCACAGAGCATGGTAATGTCAACAAGGAATCCCAAAAATCAGCCCAGAGGAGCCAAAGGATGAGTCAGTATTTGAGCAAAAACTCAGGATCTGGGCCCCTAGAAAGATGAAAGAGGATGCAAGAGGCTTGACAGCTCTTCTAGGTGGAGGAGCTGCATGTGCAGAAACCCAGAAGTTTGGGGAGAACTTGGTATATTAAAGCAACTGTGAGAGGCTGAAACAAAGTGCCCAAGGAAGATGAAGCAGGAGAGGAAGCAGAGGGCTTTGTTTCCTTTGCAGTGAGGAGCCACTGGAGAATTTAGAAAACTAGAATACCATTCCTGGTCAGGAAATATCAGTCTGATATTGTGATGGTTAATCGTAGTTGTCAATTCAATTGGCTTGAGAGAGTAGTAGAGCACAGTTCTGGGTGTGTCTAGGTGGGTCATAGAGGTGTGACACTGCAGACTATAACTAGTCCCTCATCCCTTGCTCTCTTTCTTCCCCTGCTCCGTGCTTCCTGCATTCCATGAAGTGAGCAGCTCTCAGTGGCCGCACCCTTCCTTTTACCACGATGTTTCTACCTTGAAACCAGCTGACCATGAACTGAAACTTGCAAAACTGTGAGCCTAAACAAACATCTCCTTTAAATTGTGGGTGTCAGGTATTTTGTACCAGCAAAGGGAAAGCTGACCAATATAGATGGCAAATTGGGGTCAAGGCAGCCGGAGAGCTGGCAAACTGGTGGGAAGGAGGCTTTGTCTAAAGTGATGAGAAAACAAACAAGGACAGGAGAAGAGAGACTGATTGTGTGCCTCTTTGAGGAGAGCAGATCTTCCCTGGAGATTGAACCAATGCATCGTGGGGTGTTTGGCGGTATCTCTGGCATCTACCCACTAGACAGTAGGCACAACATCCCAGGTATGAAAACCAAAAATATCTCCAGTCATTGCCTGGAGGGAAAAATCTGGGGGACAAAAGTTGCTCCACTTGGGAATCGTTTATCTGGTTAACTGAATTTTGCAATGGGACATGGTCACACCTCTTTCAAGGCTGACCTTTTGTGGGAGTGTACTTAGTGCCTAGGCAACAGGGGCTGGGATTTCATGGAGCCTTCAGATCTGGTCATATGACCATTTTGTGTTGTTTGCTGTTAAATATCTGCATGTGAGGCAGAAGGTGGTCTCAGACTTGCTCTGATTTTGAGGTGGTTAGGGAGGGAGCTGAGCCCTGCTCCTCTAAGAACAAGAAAATTCATTGGTTGCCAAAGAGATAGTATGTATGAACAACCAACCTGATTTAGGTCACTCTGCCATATTTGTCATCCAAGACCATTTACTGATGCCATTACAATGCAATGGAGCTAGTCCTGGGACCAGAAACTTTTAGAACAAACAAGGGATTTCTTCTGGGTTTCTTGAAGTGATTTGTTTATAAGAATTCTCATTCCAGACTCATGGTCCTATGATGACCACAGCATGGCCCAAGCAAGCTCTGTCCAACTTTGAGACCAAGCGAATTGCAACAGATAGCTTCTCTTTGATAGCTGCAGAATGTCTGAGCAGAAAAGGCCCTCAGAATCACCTCTCCTGTCATCATTCATAACAGTTTTGTGCCCACATCAGCTGTAGGTCTGGGATCTCCAAGCCCTAACAACCCCCTGGTCCAAGTCACCATTTTTGCCTGCTTGAACCACTACAATAGACACTTGACTGATGCTCCATTTTCTTTCTTCTCCCCTGTATGGTTTAAATCTAACATGTCTTCAAAAATTTCAAGTGTTCAGAGGTGTGTCCTTTGGAAGGTGATTGGATCTTGGCTGTGTTACACTTATCAGTGAATTAGTCCACGGATGAATTCATAGCCGAACATGCTGTTAGGAGGTGGGGACTGGTTGAAGAAGGTGGGTCACTGGGAGTACTACCTGAAAGGGTGTATTCTTGTCCCTGGATCCTCCTTTCTCCCCTTTCTGCCTGCTTATGGCCATCACGAAGTGAAAACTTTTCCTCTGTCATGTGCCTCTGTCATGGTGTTTGTGCCTTGAAGCCAGCTAGCCATGGACCGAACCCTCTGAAACCATGAACCAAAATAAACCTGTCTTCCTTTAAGTTGAGAGTGTCAGGTATTTTGTCTCAGTGATGGGAAAGCAACTAATACACAGCTCTTCCCCTAGTCTCCATAATCTCCAGAATAATTATTTGTAAGTAAATCCATCTTGCCATCTTCTGACAAAAATCCCTTCAATGGTCTCCCATTGCATCTAGAATAACCAAACAGTCTCTACTGGCTTTACAAAGCCTTGCAAAGTCTGGCCTCCAGCTTCATTTACCTTTTGCTTTCCCATTATCTCTAGCCACAGTGGCCTTTTTATTTCTAGAATGTGCTTAGATCTTTTCCCTCTAAGTTCTTTCAACTCCGAGGGTCCCTTTTGTGGGAATGCCTTTCTCCAGGCCCCTTCTCATGCATCCTGAGCTTAGAGGACGCCTTCAGAGTGGCCTTGCCTGTTGCCCTTCCTACAGAGCCCCCAGGTGACCCTACCCTCACTGTCATATTGCCCCATTTCCCATCTATTAACCACTCTCAGCATAGGAAATTAACCCGTTTGCTTATTGTTTGCTTGCTTGCTGCTTCTCATATGTAAGATCCTAGGGGAAGAACTTGCCCAGGTCTTGGGCCGCATTTCACCTCTGATGTCTAATACAGGGTCTGACATTTTCCAGGTGCTTGGTTGATACTTAGTGAAGAGATGAATGAACTTCGGGTTTGTGCCAGAGTAAATCCACTCAACTTGTTATGTGCACAGTGGAAGCCAGACAACCTCTTTCTATATCCTTGTCTTCCTTATAAATTACAAATTTTGTCTTTCCTACCAGTTTTGAACCCCTCACCCCTTGTCATACAAAAGAGAATGATGTCCTTCTTTAAAGGCAGCTAGTCTTCTCAAAACTTTCGCTCCTGTTACTCTGGTTTTTCTTTTCTTTTTCTTCTACTCTCTCTCCCTAGCTTCTTCCTGAAAAGCTGTGTGTTAACTGAATAGTTTACCATTAAACCCTTCCTCCTGCTGATATTCAGGGTAACTTCAGAAGCCTCATGGTTCTGTTCTAAGGCTCTGATCGGCTGCACTTAAATTTAAAATTTTATATTTTGGTATATGTTTGCAATACATCATTAATACATTCATTGTGGGTAGTTGGTACACATACCTGACACATCCCATCTCCCTCTGTGATCTTCTGTGTCCCTTCCCCCCTCTCCCTCCATCTGTTAATCCCTTTGCCATTCACGAAAGATCTATCTCCCTATTTCTTATTGCCCATCTCTTCTTTTGCTCTTTTATTTATACTTTGAATTTCTCATATAAAAGAAACCACATGATTTTTAAGTTTGTATGTCTGATTTGTTTCATTTAATATTATAAATTCAAGGTGCATCCATTTTCAAACAAATGACTCAAGTTTATCCTTTACGGCCAAGGCTCTGATTGGCTGCTTTTTAGCTTTCGGCCTCTTTGTAAAATGATTAACGATCTGTACACAAACACTTACATAGAATGGCTAAAACACCCGCTAGTTAAAGGCCCCTTGTGGTGAATCCTTTTTGTAAATGGGAAAACTGTCCAGGTTATCTACCCTGTAAATATGGATTTTCCTGTCTTGGAAGCTGTGTTAGCTATACCTGTCTCATTCATAGGAATCTAAAATATACTGTTACCACTTCTCTCTCCTTTCACCTGATTAGGCCTTTCAGTCATTCATCATACCTTTATTGATCACCTACTATGTGCCACTGAGATAAAGAAGAGTCTTTGTCTGCAGTCATGTCCCTCTGGCAGGAGAAATGGATGAATGATGGTCAGAACTCAGTTCAGTGGGAAGAGAAGCCCTGAGAGATCAGAGAGGATATTTATGTTTGACCTTGAGCTGTTGAGGGAAGATGAGGGGCAGGTAGGCAAGCAGATGGGAGGTGAGGGGTCAGGGAGCGCAAAGAACACTGTGTTGGAGATAGGGAGGCCTGGGAGTGTGGCTGTAGCTGAGCATGGATGTGGGCCTCAGAGGGCTGTGGCTGGAGGAACAAGCAGCACCAAGCAGCCACACGGAGGACTTGGGTTTGATTTCTACAGTGCACCCCTGCCAGGTGTCAGAGGCACAGAGCCCATGGAGACCTGCATTCTTGTGGGAGGCAGAGCAAGAGAGGCAGGGCCGCCTGCAGGGAGACTGGTCAAAGACATCAGCATCATCTGGGTGAGAAATAACGAGGCTTTGGACCACAGAATTCTATCTTGGCATCTGGAGAAGGACTCTTTATTGGGCTATGGTGAAGGTAAAAATGTGCTAGTGTGTGCAGGTTCCTTGGACACGGATCCACAGTGCTGTGGTTTGGATCTTCAATGTTTCCCAAAGGCTCAGTGCTGAAGACTTTGTCCCCAATGCAGCAATGTGCAGAGTGGAGGCTTGGGGAAGTGACTGGGTCATGAAAGATCTGGCCTCATCAATGGATTCATTGTTGATGAATTGATAATTTGAGGGTTGATTGATATGTGATGAAAACTCAGGGCCTCACTGACGTCATGAGTCTTTGGGACACAGCCTAGGATGCTAGAACTTGTCCCAGCCCCTGCCCCTTTGCCCCTGTGCTCCTGGCTGTCATGAAGTGAGCAGCTTCGCTGCTCTGCATTCTCTCCACTGTGATATTTTGCTTTGCCTCAGGTCCATCACAATGGAGCTAGCTGGCCATGGACTGAAGCCTCTGAAACTGTGAGCCAAAATAAACCTTTCCTCTTTTTCTATTGATTTTCTCAGGTATTTTTCACAGTGATAGAAAGCTGGTTAACACATAAAGCATCTATTACATTCAGAGGGATCCATAACATTGAACTAAGGCCGTGATGGTGAGGATGAGAGATCAAATGCAAAAGCAGAAGGGCTGGGAGGGTGGTGGATGGGATATGGGTTGGGTTAGAGGAAGGAGATGGGGCCAAAGGCCAGGTTTCTAGCTTGGGCTATGACACAGAAAATTATGTAATCTTTTACCTAGAATTCTGGAGAAAGCAGAGTTTGGAGATAGGTGTAGGAAAAGGGAAAAATCATTTATTCATGATTCATCGAGTCTTTTGTCTGTGTCGAGCACTGATTGTTCTAGAAGCTGAGGATCCAGCTCAGTGCAGAAACATGTTTTAGGAAGGGTGGGCAGACAATAGACACATTTATGTCAGATGGTGATGAGGCTTTGGGGTTAGGGTTGGAGAGAGACGGGGTTGCTGGTGTAGACAGGCTGATCAGAGGGATGCCTGTGAGCCACTGGTATTCACAGAAACCGGAAGTGAGGGAGAGAGGTTTGTGGCTATCGGTCTGGGGAAGTAGCATGTCGGGCAGAGGGACTAACCAGGCAAAGAACATCCTTGACTTACAGGAGGGACAGCAAGGAAGGCAGCGTGGCTTGAGCAGAGTGAGTCATGAGGAACGAACATGGAGATGCTGAAGGGGAGTGGAGACTGGATTGCTTGGGCCCCAGAGGGTTGAAGACCACAACAATAATTATGGATTGTTCTCTGAGTGCAGCTGGAAGCCACTGGAGAGCACTTGGTAGGGAGAAAGAGCTCCTTCAGTTTGAATCATGTGGAGTTTGAAGGGGTACATGAGGCATTCAGGGGAGGGGTGCAGCAGGCACTGATGAGAACCCCACAAAGGAAGGAGGACCTGGGATGTCTTCATGAGTGTCGTCTTCACCCAGCTGGTAGAGCTGATAGTGGATGTCACGAGTGAGCGTGGTTTGCTGTGGAATTCAGTCCAGTGTGTAGATCAGAGGAGGCACCTGAGGACACCGGCAGGTGAGAAGTGGAGAGAAGAGAGGAGTTTATGAAGAAAGCCAGAAAGGGGAGAGGAGAACTAGAGAATGGTCATCCAGGCAGTGGGGACAAAATTCAGAAGGATGTCAAAAGTCTCAGAGGCTGCAGAGATTAAATCCGGACCAAGGAGTCTGCTTAGAAGGCCACAGTACACAAGATGGTGCAGAAGGACTGAGGTAGACCCAGGAATAAGCAGACAGCTGATCAGAGTAGGCATCGCTCCACCCCAACAGGCCTGGCCCAGACTCTGCACTGTCCACACTTGCTGGACCTTGCCTGTTGGACTGATGGCGAAGCTACAGGCTTAGTCATCATAGGACAGCCACAAAATAGCTCATGCCATTTGGTGGACTGGTGGACAGGTGAGGAGGTGGTGGTCCCGGGTCTGGGTAGACTGGGGAAGAAACAAAGCCAGGGAGATTCTGATGAGACAGAAGCATGGCATCTGAAGCTCCTCGAAAGTTTGAGCTGTAGGTAAAGGGGGAATGAGAGGATGGGAGAGTTGGAAGGAGAGGAGGTTGTGGTCCAATGTGGTATTGGAGTTACAAATTTGGAAGACGAAGTGGAGAAAAGCCAAGGGTGTAGTTTCAGGCAAATATGGATAAATAGACTAGAGATGAAGTTCACTGGCTTCAAGGAGAAAAAGAAAGCTATTCTGTTAGTATGAGGTTAGTGTCTAGGGAGGCTGGTAGATTACAAGATGACAACTGATTAAAGATGGTTTGCCTAAATAATTTAGTAGGTCCCAAGTAGTGTGCGAGTATGTGTGTGTGCATGTGCGTGCGTGCATTACTTTTGAAATGAAATGAAATAGAATAAAATAGAAATTATCAGAGTGTATCATTTTTAATGAAAAAGAATGCTTCAAGACACTTGCTTTCATTGTGTGTGTATATGTGTATGTGTGTGTACTGGGTCAAAATGTAAAATGTATCTTAAAGGGATGGGATTTAAAAAAATTGTAGTTTGGATGACATGAGTTTAAAAGCAGAGTTTTCGCAGGAAGGAAGAAGATTGTGGATGGAAGGCAAGGCTGGAAGCTTCGGCTGAGATTCTTTTGGCCTGGACCACAGGAAGCCCTCAAGAATGGGCGGCAGCCACCTGGGGGGCCAGTAAGCATGTTGAGTGCCCGGTTCAGACGTGCCAGGGAAGGGACCTGGGGCCGCAGGGGCAGACGCTCTAAGAACTGGGCTCTCCCAGGGCAGGATAAAGTCATTGCAAGTGGTATTATTTCCGGGTGTGAGTTCCAGTCACAACACCCAGGAAATCAGAACACCAGAACAATCAATCAAATACTCTTGTTTTGCAAAAGCAGCAAGGTCTGGCTTAAATTGAGCTCTGTCAAAACACAGCAAAATATGGCAACGCAAGTCTGTGGTTGCTGACTTGATTTCTTATACAGACGCTTCCTCTTCAGTGTCCCATGTGAGCAGAGAGGGTGAATGTCTGTTTCCTTCCTCTGCATACATTTTATTTGAATTTTCTCTTTAAACTACTTGCTGTCATTTTCCCCCTTAGTGTTCATTCTATCTCATTACTGGGCAGTGTGAAGCTTGCCTGTAAACCTGAGGACCACGTGCTTGGGTTTATTTTCAAGGATAAAAACAATGAAGAGTGGACCACAGGTTCCCCAAATGCAGGAGGACGTGGCCTGGAATTTGCAGAGGGCCGGTACGGCAGAAAGTGGTTGCTTTTCTGAACGTGCATTTCCCCTTCCACCTGAGCAAGCAGGGTGCTCTCTTCCCAGCCTCCCTTGCACTTAGCCATGATGACATTGTAGCCAGCGAACAGTGGAGGAGTGATACACGCTTTCAAGCCTGGCCCATAAAAATTTACCACATTCAATTCTGTCTCTCTTTCCCTATTTGCAGGTGGATATTGACACCTGGAAGCACTGGAAGCCAAATTGTGAAGATGGCAAAGACTTGAATGATTCATGGAGCAGAGACCTTCCTCGTCACTCCCACGCCCAGCTTTCTGGACTTGATATGGGTGCGAAGAAACCTTCATTGTGTTAACCTCCAAGCTTTTGCCGTTTTGCCTGTTACGGCAGCTTGCGTCACACTGCCTGCTATCTCTTGCTCTAGTGAGTGCCTAGATGGTCAGTCCTACCTGGCAACTGGAGATTGTGCTCATTAGTAGTTTGTCTTAGTAGCTGAAATGAGTTGGCGATTTCATTTTCCCTCTCCTTGGAGTCCTAGCCTAGTGTTTTGAAAATAAGCTTTCTTAGTCCTGTTTTCATTTTCATTTTTATTTTTCCACCATCATTGAAAAAGCAAGCTGCCTAGTGCTCCCTGAAGTCCGGAGCAGTTTTATCTACCCAGCAGAGAGTCGGCTGAGCTGACTGTAGATTTTGCTTTAAGAAGTTATTGTTCCTTACTTTTAGAGGTCCCGACTTAATTTGCAATGGAGATAAGCCAAATGTTAGTGGAAATCCCCAGTGATTTTAAAGAATAATGACAGTTACCACGCATTGAACATTGCAAGATGCCAGTTCCTGTGCTAGGCATTTTACATGCATTATCATTAACCTAATCACCCTGTAAGGTAGATTTTGAAACTGAACCTAAGAATAGCTACAGGGTTTACCGAAGTCACACAGCCAGTGATTGGAGGAGCCAAGATGCAGACACAGATGTAACTGGCTCTGAGGGCTGTGTTGGATCAATTTGTTTCCCAACTGTGCACTTTCCAGTTGCTCACCTGACTTCTGTTCATTGTTTTCTTTTACTTTCTTTTGATACAAGTTTTCCTGGCTTTGGCCATTGACTGGTTAACACAGAGAACCCTGAATTCAGCCAGGACATCTTAATTTTAACAAAGAAATTAGAGCTTGGCCCATCAATCCAAGGAGCTTCAGACCTACCTTGATGGACATCAGGAAATACAAATATCTGTGTAATTCCTCCGGCAAATGTATGGCTGTGCAGTGCTCACTATCCAAGAGCCATGGCAAAGGTATTACCTGTTGGCTTTGGAATCTATCTGGTTCAGAATTAAAGCTTGCCGATGCATTTTAAAATTCTTGAGGTCAGATACTATATTGGAAAACAACTTTGCATCCTCATCCCCATCCATGCCTTGCTCAGGTCTGAATCTTGAGACATATTTGTTGAATAAATGCTGTGAGAGTTGCCAAGTTTACATACGAGCACAGTTTCCATTAAAACAGGTTCTCATGTATTATGGTTTGGAAATGGTTTGAGTGCAACCCCAAACGTTCATGTGCTGGAATCTTGGTCTGCAGTGTGGTGATGTAAACAGGTGGTAGAACCTTTAAGAGGGCCAGTGAGAAGTCATTACTGGGCCCTTCTTGCACTCTGACTTCCTGTCTCACCATGTGATCTCTCCTCTTACACACGCCCAACATTGTGAGGCCAGGTCAGGAGGCCTCCACCAGAGTCAGGTCAATGCTGCCTCCATGCCCTTGAACCTACAGAACTGCAGGCAAAGTAAACCTTTTCTGTTTATATGTTAGTCAGATTCAGGTAGCTCATTATAGTAACAAAAATATGCCCAGACACAACATCCTAAACAAGTAAAGGCAAAGTAACCAGCGACTGATACAATACATTTCATACCTAGGCAAGCTCGGTTGTGGAGAGGAGCAAAAGAGACAGACACTAGTGGGAAGTCTTAGTGGATTAATATGAAGTGGGCTTGGCTACATTCCAGAACTATAGACATTCAGCACTTATGCTCCTCTTCTTCCCCTGGGGAAGTTTCTAAACTCTCTGAGGATAAAAACCAATGGAGGACTGGATCTGAAGTCCTAGCTGAGCTCCTGGATTCGCCCCACCTAGGGCAAATGGCTGTGTCTTCCTGAGCCTCATCTCCCTCAGTGGAGAAATAAGACCTAGAGTCTGTCTTCTACAGGATTGATTCAGGTGCTCACTAACTTCCGTGAGGCACTTGTCACAGCACTCGGCCCACAGGAAGTGCTTGGCAATTGTGAGCCACTTCTATTGCTATGCATTTTTAGTTCAGTTTGATTTGCAGTGCTGGGGATTGAATCCAGGGACTGGTGCAAGCACTCTACCCCTGAGCTACACCCCTAACCACTACTGTGTGTATTGAACTGCGCTCTCGCTCTCCGTAATGTCCCACACTGAAGTTTTAGCTCGTTCAGTAGGGAAAGCATTCCATACTGGGTTTTGTATTGGACTTGGCTTGAGGAAGTTGGAGTTGGGCTTGAGGACTGTAAGGTTTATATTCAGCACTTAAATATTAAGACTCATGGGACCTTGAGCAAGTGACTGTCTCTTTCTGTGCCTAAGCTTCCACGAGTGGGTGGGGAGGTGGACAGGAAGGAGCCTCCAACCCATCGTGTTCGTGAGTCTCAGTGTTGGCTGGAGCTCAGTGACAGGCAGGAGGAAAGAACGATTAGTCATTACCCTGCTAAACATAGAGGGTTATCTCCTTTTATTAATAGACTAGACTAGGTAAGCCGTAAAAATAGGATAGCTTCACAGTTTAAGTTCTTCGAATTTTCATTTTTGTTGCATCTGATGAAATGTGAAAAGAGACTTGTGTTATATGAAATTTGTATGATGGTCTCCTGTCTCACAATGCAAATCAATGACTTAGTTTTTGCTGCCAAGGAAAGGACAATATTTTAACATTCATTTGGTCCTGTTCTATATTGATTCTAAGAGTGTAGTACTAGTTCTTTAAAGAAAAATGATTATATGCATTTGTTCATTACAAAGACCTATATCACATTACAGAAAATTCAAATGGAAAAGAGCCAAAAAATAGCTTCCCATATTATTCAGCAAATGTTAATGATTAAGTGTTCTCTTCCACATCCTCCTGTTTATTTTCACACTAAGTATTGCACTTTTTCACTAAACACTGTGCAATTAACATTTACCTCTTCCTACATAGAGTTCATATTGATTTCCAAAGGTAAAATTATATCCCATTAAGATTGTGCTGGCATATCTTAGCATTTTCCTATCTCTGTCTTGTTAGAAAGCACGCTGAAGGCAGAATTTGGTGCCAGTGTGACCTCAGGCCAGTCATGTCATCTCTCCAGGCTTAAATGTCCTCCCCGTGAAAGCACGTGAGTGTCAGTCCCTCCAGATTATTGTGATGACTGTCTGAGATCATGACCATAGAAGGCTCACCAGTACTGAAGAGTTTACTGTTATTTGTGGGTGCTCTGTAGCCTGCATTCCAATTTGATGACAGATTTAGCTTTTATAAACATCTCACAAGGAGATGCACATGAAATATCAGGCTATGGCATTTCATCTCTCAGGGGCCCATTCACTGCTTGCAAAATGAGGTGATCAGACTGTAACATGTGACCTCAGAGGCCCCTTCCGCCTCTGACACACCATGATTCTCGGTTATCATTAACAGCTTTTGTGACCACTGCTGGGAAGTGACCTACGTAAACTTTCAGTCTTGGTCGTGAACGAAGAAGCTGGTAAGGGCCTGAGGGCTTGTGTGTATCAGTTTCTCTTTCGTCCAGATAAACACTTGACATTTGTCCTGCGGTCTCCTTTCCAGAGACTTCTCATTGTTCAGTCTGTGTACCCCTCGGATCTCCATTTTTCAAATGGGTTCAGCAGCCGCTGATCTCTTTCAAGGTTTTATTCTTCCATTTCACATTTCTAATGTCGCTTTGTTGCTGTGATCATTTTCTTATGTGGTCATTTAAGGAAGACAAATTGAACTGCAAATTTCAGTCGAATAGGCATTGCCTGGTCCCCAAGGGACAACAATTATTCCCCCGCTCTTAACACCACCTGCTTGTGCTCTCCCTCTAGCCTCCCAAGAAGAGTTTTTAATTAAAAATCAGAAGACTCTTCAGACACCAGAGTAACTGGATGAGTCACCTCCTGGCTACATGCACTGTTGCCCCTAACGCACAGACTTCTCAAGTCCCCAAACCAAGTGTCCAAGGGGACCGAACTAACCTCCCATTAGGATCAAAGTTGCCACTGCCAGGAAGCATAAGTCATTAGCACAGAACTGACAGTCATAAAAAGGTCTCATGTGTTACCTCTGGCCTTCTTTTCCCAAGACTTTCTGCCTTCACCTCCCCTCCCCTCAGTACTACTGCAGGTGTACTACTGCAGTGGGGAAGAAATACAGGATGGAGAAAAAGCCTGGATTACACGGGCACCTGTGGTACGATGAGGTCAACTGTGCAGGTTCTAAATGGCTGGAGATGAATCCTTGCTCTCTTCTTACTGTGTGACCTTACATGCAGGTCAGCTTCCCACTGCTGAGAAATACCTGAGAAAATTAACTAAAAGGAGGACGGATTTACTTTGGCTCATGGCTTCAGAGATTTCACTCCACAGTTGGTTGGCTTCTATTGATATAGGCCTGGGTGAAGCAGAAACATCATGGCGGCCAGGCATGGCTCAGGATGGCTGCTCACCTTATGGCTGCCAGGAAGTAGACAGAAAGGAAAAGAGCCAGAGAGAAAGTGCCGAGACCACATGTGGTCCCCAAGTTAATAGTCCCATGACCAACTCCGTTCAACTAGCCTTCCCTCTACCAACCTGGCTCCCAATTATGCCATCAAATCATGATCTCATTAGTGGATTTATCCATTGACAGAGTTAAGAGTTTCCATGACCCAATTACCTCCCCAAAGCAACCGAAGCTTCAACACCATGAGCCTTTTGGGGACTCAGCATGTCCAAAACATAATACCTTGTTTATTTAACTTCTCTGTGCCTCAGTGTCAAAAATGAAAATAGAAGAGCCTCTCATGAGTTCGCACATGTAAAAATAAATAGCAATATGCAATAAATAGCAGCATATACCATGAGCAGCCGAGGACTATGGACAGAATGAGTGTATCTGATCATCAGTGAAAGGGGCTTCTACAGTACTGGGAAGTGTCTGATTTTGGAGCCAGGCTCAAGTTTGAATCCAATCTGCAGTTTGCATTTAACCTCCAATAAAGTGTTGGATGACTCACCCTCGGCATCCTCAACTGTTCAACCAGGACACTTTCCCTTTCTTGGAGGCTGACCTCAAGGACTGACTGGAAGAATGTGTGTTAAGTGCTTAATACAGTGCCCGGTATGCCATCAAACTTTGATAACGTGAGCCCTTGATGTGGCCCAGCTTGCCAGGCCTGTTAAAGACAAGCCCTGTTTCTACTGTTGTTGGTGTGGGGTGTTAGAGACAAGCCCTGTTTCTACTGTTGTTGGTG